>QTSX02005256.1:0-86723 GCA_014839935.2 Entomophthora muscae | reverse complement strand
GACAATATGGGCTGGCTGTAATGTGTTTTATTACATTCTTGGAAAGGTATATATTGGTGTCCATGGCTTTAATTTTGGTGCCTCCATCTGTGATCAGGAGGTCAGGTTTCCCAAACTTGGCTATGATTTCTTTTCTAATGAATTGTCTCACATCATTGTCTTTGTGTTCTTTGGTAACTTGCAACACAGGCCACCTGGTTGCATAGTCAACAGCTGTTATGATGTACTTCTTTACCTTGCTTTCCCCAGGTGTTGGCCCCACAATGTTCAACAACCATACCTTGAAGGGTTGTGTGATGGACACAGGTACCACTGATTTGGGTGATGCCTTGGTTCAGAGGTAATTCTCACAGACTTTACATTGTTCCAATATCTCTCTGATATCATCTAGCATGTTGGGCCACCAGTAGAGTGTCTTGAGATATTTTTTCAAGTTTCTGCTGCAGGTGTGTCCCAGGTCTCAGTGATATTGGAGGGTTGTGTCAATCTTTTGTGTTGATGGGACGTAAGGTACGGTGTCACCACTTCAAAGTATTTGGTGCAGAGTGCCATATACGCTTTTGAACATATGTTTTTTCTTAAGGAATTTCTCTTGGATGTCCATTGGTGTACCAGGAGGGAACTCTTCCTGGAGATTCCCCATGATTAACATGGGCCAGTTGGGGTTGCCATCAGCTCAGAGGACATGTTTGCTGTATAGCCTTGACAGGCCATCTGCAGTAAGCATTTCCTTGCCTGGCTTGTATTCAATTTGCATGGGGTATCTCTGTATGAGACTCATTCATTTGGCTTGTCTTCTTGACAGGTGTTGTTGTGTTTTGAAGAATATCAGCAACTTATGGTTGGTGATTACTTTGAACGTTTGGGCCCCTTCCAGATAGCATTGCCACTTCATGAGGCAGTGTATGATGGCTACCAACTCCTTTTTGTGTATGAGGTATCTTTGTTTGCTGTCAGATAGCTTCCTTGATTCATACGCCACAGGGAGGAAGTCTTTTTCTGCTGTTTGGATACAGAGTACTCCTCCTATGGCATAATCAGAAGAATTGGTTTCTAGCTCATAGATTCCCTTGCAATTTGGGTATTGAAGGATAGGGGTGGTGACCATGTGTTCCTTTAGTTGGCAGAAGTTTTGGTCTTGTAGTAGTGTCCATATGAACTTGGTTGTTTTTCCCGTAATGGCAGACAGGGTGTCCTAACAGCCCCCCTAATCAGGGATGAACCTTCTTACATAGGCTACCATACCAAGGAAGGTGCGGAGTTTGCTCTTATTTCTTGGGGCTGGCATTTTGGTTATGGTTTATATCTTTTCTGTATATGGTTTGATTCTGTCCTTATTGATAATGTGACTGAGGAATGAAAGTTCTGCCAAGAAGAATTCACACTTTGACAGTTTGACAATCAATTGGTTCTCTTCAAGGGTGCAGAGGACCAGGTGGATGTCTTCCAGTGTTGTTCCAGGTTGGGAATTTAAATGATGATGTTGTCCAGGTAGATAATTGCTTGTTTTCTGATGTGTTCTTTGAAAACTTTGTTCATGAAGGTCACAAAGGTACTGGAAGCGTTTGTCTTACCAAAATTAAGAACAACACATTCAAAGGATCTGTACTTGGTTTTGAATGCAGTCTTTGGAATTATTTCAGGTTTCATGCAAATTTGGTGGTAACCTGCTGTCTAATCAATTTTTGTGAAGATTTGGGACCCCCCCAGGGTGTCAAAAAGGTTGTCAATTAGGGGCAGGGTATACCTGTTCTTAATTATGACCTTGTTGAGTGCTCTGTAGTTAGTGACCAGGCAGAGTTCTCTGTCCTTCTTTGTTACAAATAAGATAGCGGCACTAAAAGGTGACTTTGATGATCATATTGTCATTTTTGAGCGCTTTGTCAAGGTAAGCTTTTAGGGTGTTGTCTTCTTGTGGTGTGAGGTGGGAGATAGGTTGTGCTTTAGATACACTTTCATTGAGGTTGATTTTGTGCTGTATGCCATAGTCAGGTGGTAATCCTTGTAGTGATTTTCCGAAAAAAAAATAGGGGAATTTGCTCACTAGCTGGGCTCAAATGTGGTCCTCTTCACATCAAATCTCTGTATTTTTAAAGTGGATAACCTTGTATGTGCAGGAGTTCCAATTGATTTTGCTAGGGTTGTTTTCTACTTCTGTTTCTACAATTTTCACAAATGCATGGTCCCTCATAAGTGTATAAAGGTGAGTTAGGTACACATGGTGATGTACTTCTCCTTGTTGTATGGTGAGGTTAGCACTATCCCAGTCAATGTGAGGTTTGGTCTTTCTCATCAAGTCCAGGCCAAGAATAACATCATACTTGGGGATTGGTATGATTGGGTCACTGAGTGTAGATTGCACGTCTCCAATTTGGGCGCAGAAAGGTTTTGCCTCTTGGGTGTCTGAGATGCTTCTGTTATCCACCATAATGACTCTCCTGATACTTCTTTGGGTGGTAGGTAGTTTTCTAAGGTCAGCAAATTTCTTGTTGACAAGAGATTGATCTGCTCCAGTGTTGAATAGTGTGGTGCCCTGATATCTGCAAAAACAGAAAGGGTAAGTGAGGAGATTATTTCCAGTTTGGGCGGCAAACAGTAGAGGGTTGCTGGAGGGTACTTGGATCATGGTGATTGAATCCACGTCTTGGTCCCTGTACAAGTCTTGTAGGTTGGGGGAGGGCAGCTTGCCTAAGCACTCCCCTGAGCTTTTCCCCCTCATTGGTATCTTTGGTGCTTGCCTGGTTGGCTTGTGAAGTGCAATTCCAAGTTCAAGGATGGGTGTTGTTGGCTCAATTTTTCTGCTTATTAGGTTGAGGGTCCTTCTTGGCTGTAGGACTCTCCTTGTGCTTGTTGGTTGAATGTAGATTGTCAGATTTTTGAGCTGTGTGTTTTCCCTCCAAGAATACATCTTCAAGGTTCTTGCAGCGGGTCATATCAAACTGATGTCTAATGCATGTGGGGAGGCCATTGTAGAAGTTCAAAGGCGGCCCAGGTTCATCAAAGTTGATGGTGTTGGGCGCGCAGTCATGTAGGTCTTTTTATACAGAAATGTACTCCTCAATTGTTCCTGTCATCTTGAAGGTTTGGAGTTCTGTCATAATCACTACATCAGAATCCTTCATGGAGAACTTTTTGAGGAATTCAGCTTTGAATACCTCCCAGTTTTTCTTCTGGTTGGGGTGTTGGGTTAGCCACTTTCTTAAAAAAACGTGATGCAGTTCTGGTGATGCAAAGGGAAATCTCACTGACCCAGAGTCTTTGGTGGTAGTCCACTTGCTCAAACTTGCTCTGTGTACTGTTGATTAATAGAGAGACATTTTCATGATGTAATCCTATGAAAGCACCAATTTTGGCTGTATGCAGGTGCTGTAATACAATATTAGGTATTATAGGCTGCTGTGGTTCTATTGTGGTTGGCACTGTGGGTAGCAGTCTATGGGCTTTGAGAGTATTGTACTGTTCAATGAGTACAAAGACATTTTTGTAGATAATGAGGCCTGAAGGAAAGTCTTGTTCTTCTTCATAGTCTCTCCAGCCGTTAGGGAGTACCATTGCTTGGGTCTTTTTCTTAGGAGGAATTTTTTCTTTGAGTTGGGTAGGTATGGATAGCCTACCTGTGCTACCACTGTTGAGTATATACTTATGAGAAGTGTAATAAACAAGATAAGGGGAAGTTTTAAGAAGAGAATGATACTTTATTGGATATGAATATAGAATAATATATAGTATCATGACAAGCCACATTCCGTCTAAGTACGTCATGGGGGTCATGGGGGTCATGGGGCTTATCTGAGTAATGTTCCTCTTAGGTCACGAGGCTTATTCAAGTTGTGTTGCTTAGGATCTGGATTAGGTGATCCCCGTAATAGATGGTTGACTGATACCGATGCCACTGGTTTACTGGCTGGTCAGTGAACCATTTGGTGGGCTATTTGGTGATCTACTTGGGGCGTTAATTCCCCAAGAGGGAGTAATGAGAGATGTTGTAACAGATCATAAGAAGCTACATTTGGATTAATAGAGTTCACCATAGCAGCAGTCAAGAAAGGAAATAATTTGGGAACAAAAAACCTGGGCCAAAGTACCACTTTTTTTGGATAAACACAGCCCGCAAAATGCACCTTATTTTCTTCCATTGAATAACACATTCCTATTCAGGCCTTTATACAATAACCACAAAGCGCCACACATCCAAGGTGGGACAGCATTTTTAAAACATGGCCCAGCGGCTAACATGAAAATGTGAAAGCCATATTCTCAGCAGATTGGTACCCACTTGTGATCTACCAGTCAACACTGAGGGCTCAGCCTAGCAATTCTGCACCCTAACTCAGCCACACCAGAGTAGGTCAGCCCAGAACAGGCACAGACCCTCTAACAAAAAAGGCTGGCAGACGGCCCAAGGGCTAACAGCCCAGATTAATTTGGATCAGTTATTAGCATTTTATATTTCACTACAATACACACTGGCTCTAAAGGTTACATCCCATCCTTTTGGGATTCTAACCCTAGGCATTGGCCCTACATCATAGCCGCACACAGATCCTCCACACAAAATGTGTATTAGGCTGTGCAACAAAAAAAATGCGAGCAGACAGCCCAAGGAAATTTCTGCTCATATTAGTCTGGATCAGCACATTTCAATTGGACTTTCTGTCTAGTTATGACACAATGTTTCCATTAATAAGGCCAAAAAAGGGGCATTAACGCAAAATCTTGACCCTTCCAAAACGCGCACATCACAGGCCACACATACAGAATGTAATTGAGCAACAAAAAAATGCGGGCCAAAGGCCCAAAAATCCTCTGGCCCAGTTTTTTTGGGATCAATAACAATTCAATCTGAATTTGATAACACCCACTATTCAAAAAATTCCTGAAAGTTATACTACCCCCTAAAATGGGATATATAGTTCCTAAGCACTCCTTCCCTTCACAATCTTCCCACCCCACCCAAGGGTTTTCCCCTGCACTGCAGGTTTCCTTGCCCCCATTTTTTAGGTTTTTCTTAGCTTGATCATTCCTTTATGGCCCCATGGTCTTGTTGTACCAGTCAGAAATGTCTGGGCAACTCCAATAAATGAACTTTGGGATGACTAACTCTCCTTTAACTTTTGTCACTATGATGAACCAAGCACTGAATAGTCTTTCAAATACATTATGCTACCTTGACAATATCATCATATTCTCAAAAAAAAGAGGAACATCTCACACATTTCTGTGAGACACTGAATCAAATTTCAAAGAACAAACTCTATGCAAAGCATAGCAAGTGCCTATTTATGGAAAAGAAACTCTTTTTCTTGGGCCACATTGTCTCTGACGGTGGCATCAAAGCAGATACAGATAAAATTAAAGCCATAAACAACATGCAACATCCCACCTCTGTTAAACAAGTTAGATGCTTTTTTGAATGGTAGCTTGCCCAAGGAAATACATCAAAGACTGAAGAAAATAAACTGCACCAATCAATGACCTAACCAAGGATAATGCCAAAAAAATTCATTGGGACACCAGAATGCGGCAAGAAGTTCCAGCTACTAAAGCAAGATCTGATTAAACTGCCAATCTTTCAATACCAAAACCACAACAGGTGCTACAAGCTCAAGTCAGATGCCAGTGACACTACCATTGGCGCAGTGCTACACAGCTGCCAGCCAGGGCAGCAAGACTTCCTGCCAGTATGTTATAAAAGTAGAAAACTAACACTGAGCAAAGGTATCATATACACAATAAGGAATTGCTATCAATATACCATGAATGCAAGAAATGGAGAAACTATCTGGAAGGACATTTAAATGTCTGAGTACTAACTGGCCATAAATCCTTAATCTACTTTAAAACTCAGAACACACTTGCACGGCAAAAAGCCAAATGAATGTTCTTGCTTGAGCAGCTAAATCTGGAAATCTTGTACAAAAGGGGGTAGAGCTGGTAACAGCTGATGCCCTCTCTAGGCTATGTCAGCTAAGAGAGAATCACCCTGACCACTTGGATCCATATTAGCCAAACCTATATAGCACTGAGTATAAAACCAAACGGAAAGTCCCTTCAACACATCAGCTAACTCATGACATACTTGTAAGAAATGAGAAGCACTTCTATGTATCAGATGGTACAGTATACTGTATAATCAAAGACAAACACATTCCCTAAATTACCCTTGCACAAAGGGTTGATATCATCCTCAGGCATCACCGTCTACTGGGGCACACAAAGGCCAATAACCTATAACTCACCCGAAAAGAAATAGCATGATGGCCTAACCTAAAACAAGATGTTGTTCTTGTCCTAAAGAAGTTCACAGTGTGTGAAAAAATACTCAAGCACCAAAGCTCCACAACCTACAGTCAACCCAGTACCTGACCCAGAACCATTTAAGGTTTGGTGCCTGGATGTAGTAGGACCTTTACCAGAAGCCAAAGCAAAACAACGCTTCTTAATTGTAGCCATTGACTTTGCAACACACCAGCCAATCTGCTGGGCAACCAAGGACCACAAAGCAGAAATAATCAACTGCTTCATTAATAAGGCAATCATAGCTGACTATGGAACCCCAGAATACATCATCACTGATGGAGCTGCAGAACTTCAGTACACATGGTGAATGATAACTTAAAATCAAAGAATATCAAACATTTCACAACCTTGCCTTACAGGCCACAAGCCAGGGGCAGAGTTGAACGCCTAAACAGCAGCCTCATCAGAACCCTTAAGAAAATAATGGATGACAAAGCCAAAGACACATGGCCACTATACATGAAACATGTATATTAGTGTCACAGGTATGCACCAATCAAGGAACAAGCTATTCACCGTTTGAGCTAACATACAGATATAAACCGGAAATAATCACCCACAACAAATAGCCATACGTAAATATCCCCTTGGGGAAACCTCCCACAGTAGAGCAAGCACTAAACCTACAACACATACGCCTCAAAGCTGAAATAGCAGGAATAAAAAGGCTCAAAACACAAAAGGTAACCTCCACAGAGGAACCACTTCCCATCAACTCCCCCATCTGGGTTCTAGCTGGCAACAGAAAGAAACTAGACTCAGTACACAGGGGACCAGGAAGAATCATCAAGTACAGACCAGATCACAACACCTATCTAGTAAAATTACAAGGTGCCAAAACCCCAATTGTCAAGAAATATCACAGAACCCATCTCCGCCTTAGTAAAGGAGAATACTCGACCAGACTGGTTCCAACTAGTAAATAGCTCCAGGAGCATCAGGTGGCAGCCGTTAAAACAAAGCCCCCTCCTGATGCACCAGAGTAACCCCTTAAGGGGGGTGTCAAGGGTCTGGATGTACAAGCATTCTGGCTACCGCCAACCTACTTAACATCCAGTCATCACCCAGTTTGGTGCCAGTCTAATATTCAGTTCAATATTCTGGAAATGGCAACAAACCAATATCACATGACTTGTCCAAGTATCCAGTAATCCAAATGCAACTCACACATGACTTCCCCCATCTTTGATCCAACTTAAGTCTCTGCCACAGCACAAGCTGTATAAGTCTAAAGTATTATCCAATAAAATATACTTCTCTTCTTCTTAAATCCATATTTGTAGCTTCCCAAAAAGTTTCTCCTCGTCACAGGTAAGGATGCGCCAAATCAAGCTTTTAGCTTGGCCATCAACTTTAAGTGTTATTGAATAATCTATCCAATTCGATCCCTTACAGCTTAAGGCACTCGAGGGGACATTACAGACAGACTCGCCCTTATATATATTGATATGGAAGCCAGAGAAATCTTGAATCCAGTATTTTAGACGGTTTTATTATTACTCGGGGATCTGAATTACAGGGGTAAACCAGGATGGATTGGTTTTTAAAAATATTATTGAAACAAAAAGGGTAACTGGGATTAGACGCACTTGGTAAAGAGGACATCGAAGTTGGCGTTTGCTTTCAGTTTGTAGGTGAACTTGTCAAGTATCCCAAAGTGCTTTTCGGCAGTGGCATCTTTCTTCCAGGAGGCGTCATAAGCTTCTAGGAAGTAACTGGGGATGCCTTCCTTTATAGCTACCAAGCACTGGAATGCGGCAATGTAGGCGTGTTGGTCCGAGACATCAGGAGCCCTGAAGCTGACGGGAGCTGAACCCGAAGTGGCCCATCCTGTTTCGGAAACGACCAGCTGCTTTCCACTGGGGATTCGCTTTCGAAGTTCTTGAAGTTCGGCTAGGGCGCCCTGTACGGCGGTTTTAACCGAGCCGTCGCCGTGGCTTCGGACGTGGAAGGGGTAGATGTTGCTGTAGATGATATCAGAGTGTTGCATCATATTTGGGGTCCAAAGCTTGTATGTATCTACTGTGGAAACAGGCAAGTAGATCCCCTGCTGTGCCAAGTGGCTACGGACTCTGGCGATGTTTCCAATGATGACATGCTCAGGGATATTGTTGTAGCGCTCTTCGTTGCCAACAGTGATACTGGCGATGAATCTTTGGAAGCGAGGGTTTTTGATGACGGCAGTGACTTGATTGATATCGGATTGAATTCTTTCTTCGCCAGAGCGAGTCCAGATGCCTACAAGCACTTTGCCCTGCCAGTTGTAATCAGCCAAGGCACCCAAAACATATTCAAGCTGACGACAATCTGCGCTATACAAGCGGATGTTGTCTGTAAGTTTTATGACCGACGAAATCTGGGAACGGATGTCTTTCTCTGGGAGGCACTGGTCTTGTGCTCCATACGGCGAGTATGTCATCCCTGACAGCTTCTTGACGGGAGAGACTGTTGGAGGGATTTCGACGGGCAAGGGTTTGACCACTGGCTTAGTCAGCAAGCCACCGGAGCTCATCCGACATTTCATTGCCAACGTACTGCCTACTGCTAATATGACTTTGCTAAACTGCATCTAGCGCTGATTGACTGGACTCTGCTTGTTTTAACCTACTTCACCGCAGTTCCATTCCCTTAGGGGTTTAATTATCCTCGACATTACCCCGCTAGAATAGTGCGGGATATCCCGATGTATTTAATTGGGTTAAACTAATTCTCCGATCACCAATCCCGTTAGCACTTGCTGATCTGAGACTGCTTGTAAAGCACGTTTGCAATAAGAAGGCACTACACAACCACACTTTGATAAAATATTTTTGAGCTTTCAATACTAATCCCCACGCCTGCTGAAACCATTGAATGGACGGGCAAACTACATGTAGAATTTATTAATTCGGATGGACTAATGTTTTTAGCCCAAGCTATACCAATTGATTTTGTTTACTATGCCAAGATCCGAAACGGGGATTTAAGAAGCGACTTCCCAGCACCACCGGCAACTCACTGACATCACATTCTGGCCCGACGGGCTGCAAAGATAAGAAGTGGACATCGGTTGTAGCTGCAACAAGTTAAATGGAATATTTCATGTCTCAGTATTCCAGGCTTAAACCGCTCTTTTATTGTGGTTCGAGCTGGGCGCTACGGGAGTAGAAGGGCAGGTTCAAATGAGGTGCACTCGAGCCACCCTCACTTGGGTAATCCCGACATTTTACTGGGCTCCTTTTCTGATTATAGAGTAAAATAAGGCTTGTTTCAACTGTTTCCATAACCCTGATTATCTGCACCTCAGTATTTTAATTTTTAGAATAAGAAAATATTAAGCATTGAATAATAAATATTAAGCTAGAAATATTAAATTAGATAGATTAAATTCTAAATATTAAACCAAAAGTATGAAGTTATAAATATTATCTAGGATTATATTTGACATTGTGTCTTTTGACAAGGGGGCTAAAATCTAAACCCAAATAATAGCTTTAACTACAGCAATAAATAATGCCCTCCCAAGTCTACAATTTTTTATCAAACTAGAGTCAACCCATCATCCAATCCCTTGATATAGAAATTTTACCACAAGGTTTTTTTGACAGATCCCCTGGATATCCCAAAGGACTGTCTGTCACAAACTAATATGCGTTAAAAGAGGCAAGCATAAACTTGAAGCCGATGTATTGACTAAATCTTACTTTAAGGACTATTGTTGATTAACAGCGAGTTTATATATAAATTCCCATTTAAAGTGGGAATAGGAGATGATATTTGCTATCGACATGATTGGCAATGTGAATGCATCAAGGATTAGATTAATGTTCGCCCCTTTGACGTTCTCACTTCCAATGCTTTAACGATAAATGCAATAAAGAAACTCATGCGTGCATACACATCACAAGCTTGATCTAATCCTTGCTGCATTTAAATCATGCTGATAGTAAACATTGTCTCCTATTTCCACTTTAATCATCTTTTTATATCTAATCTTCCAGTCAAACAATAGACAATCAGTATAACCAGCTTTAGTCAGTACATCTGAATGGATATTCATAAGAGCATCTTATGAAGCTAAACCCAAATATGGGTAAGTGTCTACTTGTCCTCCTAAAGAATCGTATACATATTACTTATACTATACCTCCTTACAATCCTAACCCGATCTCCAACCCAATTTGGCCAATAAATACATAATAGTCTCAGTATATAACTCTACCCAATGCGTTTTTGTGTTTAAAAATCTTTAATCAACAACCATTTCCATTTCCCGAGAACAGTCTCAATATAAAATCCATAACCAAGTTTTGTTAGGGGGATTTAAAAATGAGCTGGATGGGAGCTGCCCGGCCTAGACCTATAAATCAATATCATAACTACTTTATGAAAGATGAAAAACATTTCAAGCCACAAAACAGTGTCTTATTCAGCTTAAAGCTTCACATCCAATTACAGCGAGGTTGATATATTTAGACCTTTCTTAATCTGATAAGCTATTTCCTTGTCTTTAAAAAAGAAAATTATAGTACCGTTCACAGCTGTTGAGATGGACAAATCAAAGCCAGCTCAGAAAAAACCAAAGTCACACATAAAAATATATAAAGGGTGCACATTTGTTTTCAGGGATGGCATGTGGCAACAAGCCAGCCCTGGGTGCCCGAGTTGATTGAAAAGCTCAACTCAGGCCCAGAGGTCCCAGGTTCAAATTATGTTGCTTTCTCTTTCCCTGCCTCTATGTTTTTTGTAATGGTGTTTCATTGGATCTTCCCTGTAGTTGGATTTCCAGCATGGACTGGATAGACAATCCAATAAATGATGTGACAGTATTAATATGACCCCCATTATCCCCAATTCCCTTTGGCTGCAGTCCTTTATACTGCTGCTCTTAAAGAGATCTAATAAAGTTCTATTTTAAAAATAAATGTGATAACACACCGTTAATGATTTCAACGTGACTCATCAAACATACCAGACACTGATAATTAGCATAGCCACACTCAAAGCCAAAGATAAAAAGCTGAAAATTGAACAGACCAAACTTAAACATGGATATTCCAGATTCCAACAACATCCAGCTGTATATCATTTATACAGAAAACCATACTTGGAACATAGAATCATCAAATATAGAGCACATTAAAGCTGGGCACACAGCAAACAAACAGTAGGACACACATCTCAAAAATGGTATCTTAAATTTATTTTGAGATGGCGTTTTTTGTGTAAGAAATTTTGGATCACAAAAATAAAATAGTCAAAATTCAACTTTAAGCTTATGTTACAGCATCTCAAAAACACAGCATCTCAATCTTGTCCTCACAAGTCACATCAATTAAACATTATTTGCATATAGAACCCCTTAGTGTAGGGCGCATTTATGTCCTCTCAGATTTATGATATCTTGATTTACACCTTTTATCACATACTAAAATAAGCCTATATCAGCACTAAATAAAAGCCTTTTGTATACTGTCAGAATATGATCCTATAGTATTAATCCAAGACAGTTATAATAAAAAGTTACATGTCAGTAATAACAATTTTTTTATCTGAAACCCAAGGCATGAAGCGGGGTTCAACCCCTGAGCATTATTCCCTGCGGCCTGCCAGTTCAGAAGGCCAAGAGCACAGCTACCCACATCTTATCAATAGCAAATATGAAAGGAAGTTTTAAAGCAACCCATCTGTGCCTGACCATACAATCTTCCCTGAAGTGATAACCTGCAACACTGGCAGGTTAAGCAGTGAAATCAGCAACCCTGTCAATGAGAAATACCCCAAACTTGCCCCTGGCTTAAGACCTGACACTTTCCCTAAAAACCCGTCCAACACCATAACAACTAATGATAATCCACCTGATTCTGATACCAGGAGTTTCCCTGAGGTATCAACACATGGCACTGGCAAGTTTGGGCAGCAAACTTAGTAATTATGCCAATGAGAATGTCCTCAAACCCATCCAAAGCCCAGGAAATAGGGCTGGCCCTGAAAATTTACCCAATGTCAATTTCAAGTTGTCAAACAGAAGGGTTCAAAATTCTATTAAACAGGGACAGATAATGGCAACCTGCCCATTCCTGATGCCACCCTACATCCCTAGGATCCTGACACCAGCCTGCCCAAGCCCAAGAAACCTGATCTAACAATGAGGCCTGGTTGAGTGGTATAAGTATCTGGCAGTCCAGAACCAATCCCTATTGTCATTTTTAAATAAAGATTGTGAGATATTGATTTTCCTAAATATTGCCAAATTTTATCTTAGTCATCTTCCAGTTAACGCAAGAATCATCTGATCCTCCTGCCGACCTGCCAGCCACCTATTGTCTGCCAGGTGCTCCATTTGGTCCTGTCCATTTTACAGAATACCCCTTGAAGCCCAAACACCAGGATTACACCTCTGACAAGATACTAGCACAAGATCCCTGGGTCCAGTCTAAAGATCAGATAAGATACAACAGAAAGGACCTTTGGTATATTAATGAACCCAGACTGTTTAAAGATAAATACAGCTTTCTTCCTGCCTATCAACTGAACATGAAGCCGTTCATCACCCCCAAACTGATGCCCATGTCCACAACCAAGCTCTCCTTAGATCACATCAATAAGCTATTTGGTATAGTGTATGTTACCCTCACTGGGGTGATTGACAATATAATCCCAACTTCTGACCTGTGGTCCTGGGTGGGCAAATCTATGCCATACCTGATTATGCTAGCACCAATCCTATGATGAACTCTGCCTGCATTCTGCCCAGAAAACATTGGGCCAGTTGCCCAAGGTTGGTTTCCTGACATTATGATGATCCACTTTAAGCCGGGTAAACTGAGCCCCAAGATGTTGATTATCCTTGGGGCATTGTGTATGTTGTTGTAATTATGATCACATATTACGCTTCTATGATGATCAAGAGCCCAATTCCTTCTGTGGGAAGAATTTGGACCTGAACCGCCCCAAGAAACCTGATGCTATGGCCCCAAGATACCCAAGGTGCCCTCCTCCCAGGTGTGGAATGTGATAGTCAATCAATCCCTTGCCAAGGTGGAGATGCATCAGATGAGCAAGCTCACCCTAGAGATAGCCTGCTGTGCCATGCCAGTACTCTGCCTCTGCATTCAGGCTAATGCCTTGTTTTATTCTGGTGATACTGAGAAGGTGCTTGGGGTGGCCGCCATGCTTTCTGGAGATGTCCTTGACTGGTTTGACAAAGCCACCTCTTGGGATTTAGGATCTTGCCTCAATTGAGCCAAAATTGAGGCTAAACCAATGACTATAGAAAAATCTGTGGCATCAGGTATTATGCCTTGAGCTTATTGTTGGATGTTGTTCAGCTCCTAGGGACAACATCCCCAAGCACACAGCAGAAAATCTTTATAACAAAAGAATTGAGGTTCAAAGCTAGCCTTGGGTTAGCCTTCAGGGCAAAATTAAGGGCACATACATTAATTTCCTGGAATAAAAGAAGAGGGTTTTCTTTTGGTGTAAAGGATTGGAAAATTTTTGAAGGATACAAAAGCCAACACAAATGTGGATAAACTTGTCTTTATTAGGAGAAGTAATTCTTCTTAAATAGTAGACAAGGGTCAATGATCATTCAATAGGTAGACAGAGTGGCCAAGGGGGTTGTGTTGGGTTGAAATCATACCAGGATCAGTTGAAGATAGCTATAAAATTCCAGAATGAGCAGATATCAATGTAAACCCATTTATGGAAGGCAAGGGATTTCTGAAGCCAAAAGCAAAACCAAATCTTGGCACATATCATTATTTGAAGGCCACATCAAAATAACATTAATGGCGCAATTTTAGACATCTCTCCCCTCAAGATTGGACACATGGAGTTGATATTTGTGGAGGAATTTGGAGTGAACTTGGACAAAAGAACAGCCAGATGATAGCAGCTTTAAAGTGAACTTGACACCCTTCTTGAAGTTGAATTCACAAGGTCTAACCCAGAGAGATTCTAGCTTATGGGCTCTACCTTCAGTACAGTTCTGGTAATAGAGGACTAGTTCACCCACTTGAAACTCAGGGAGGGGAGCCCTAGAAGCATTGGAAGGCAAGAGCTCTAAAGCCTTGACTTTATATTTAGTTGAGTATGCTGTTGCCTGAATGTCAATGATGCGGTTAGTCAAGCCCTTAACATGGATTTCAGGGTTGGCAGACGCATCAACTTCAATCAAAGATGGGCCCAATATTGAAGGAGTTTTGGCTTTGTGTCCATACAACATGGCAAAGAGGGAATGTCCAGTCACTTTGTAAAGTTACACCTCCCCCTTAGTTCTCCACTTCAATTCCTGCCAAATGCTTGGGAATTTCTACCAAATTATGTTTGAATATTTATCTAAAAGGTTACTGAGAAAGCCCAAGAAATGCCATCAATTTAATATTTTGGAATTATTCTGAAAATGCCCCCACCTAACCCACCCAAGAGACACCTCTGTTTAAATATCATGTACAAGAGCAGCCAGGAGCAGTGGTAATTGCATCCAAAGCCTATTCCTGATGTTAGTTGGTTTGGTTTTCCTTTTGACTATGTCCATTCAAAACTTGCCACAATCTTCCTGCCTCATGAAATGCATTTGTATCTGTGAATATCATTGGTTGATTGGTTTGTTACATTCAATCTACCACCCCAATCCTATCACATCCCTTAAATGAATGCAAGAGTTGTAAAAGACCTTGCTTCATTATTTTCTACTCTAATAAAGTTCAAAATTTGTTAGTCTAATGTGATAATGTGGTTTTTTATGTTGCTTTTGGTATTCAGTTGATTCCTCCCCCCCTTCGTCCTCCCTGGAATTGTTAGCAATGACCTTTTGGTTATTGCTGAAACCGCAATTTTTATTGTGGTTGAGAGCTTAGTTGTATTTTCTCCTAACCTGCTCCCTAATTCTTACACACTTGATGTCTACTGAGTCAATAAGCAAAGAGGGCAGTAGCAAGGAACATATGCCAATTGGCAGCATCTGAGAGAGTGAGCTTCTTCATAATGGACACAAGGGAGGAATTTTCTCTTTCAAGTTTCCTGTTGGTAGGCGGGTTATACGGCACAGAAAAGGACTGGTGAGTGCCCATGGCTTCTACAGTAGACGTGATGAGGCAAGCATTGAAGTTGGTGCCATTATCAGATAGCAGTATTTGAGAGTATCTGTGTCAATAGAAGGTATCTTGAAATAAGAGATTTGCTGTAGTCTTGGAAGTTATATCTTTTGTAGCTCTGGCTTCAACCCATTTTCTAAAATGGTCCACAGCTACCCAGATGAAACAACACCCAGACCTAGAACAAGGGAGAGGTCTAACAGCATCAATACTCACAGTGTGGAAGGAATGCTTAGGTGGGATAAGCTTGAACTGATGCTGGGCTGATTGAGGGCTTTGGAGTTGACAGGAATGACAGGAGGCAAGAACATCAGGGATTAGTAGGTGCATGTTCTCCCATTAGAAGTTCTTTCACAGCCAGTCATGAGTTTTTACTATATCACCATGTCCAGTATCAATGTGGGCTTAGAGGATAATAGCTATTTTCATACTAGGGCAAATGTAGAGCAGATAGATATTGTTGACCTTCTTGAAGATTTTCTTATCCCAAATGACACTATACTTTGATAAGACTTGTAGGGCCAGTTAGATCTCTTCTGGTTTGGTTGTCCAAGTGTCAGGGTATCCAATTAACTTGTACAGGCAATCAGCGTCAGCGGGGTGGATAGCCAGTATAGGCATTCTAGACAGTCCATTGGTATTTTGGTGTTGAGCACCAGGTTGTGTACTACAGTGAAATCATACCCTTGTAAGTGCAGGGCCCAATGTGCTAATTGACCTTCAGGCTCCTTTAGTTGTTGCAGCTATTTAAGGCATGAGTGATTGGTGACCACAGTAAAGTGGGTCCTATAAATATAATTTTGGAATTGTTTCACAGCATGTAACACTGCCAGACATTCCTTTTTGATGACACTATAGTTCTTCTTGTGTTTGTTGAGGACTTGTGAAGAATAGGCCACAGGTTGATCCAAGCCCTCATTGTCAAGCTGGGCTAAAATAGCACCCACAGCTACTCCACTAGTATCTGTATACAAGATGAACTCTTTATCATAATCAGGATAGACTAAGATGGGGGGACTCTTTGAGCTTGGCCTTTAGAGCCTTAAAGGATTGCTGTTGGCTGTCAGTCCACGCAAAGGGTATGTTGCAAAGAAGTTGGACAAGGGGTTCACTTAGCTCTGCAAAGTCAGGAATAAATTGCCAATAGTATCCCATCATGCCAAGGAATACCTGAACCTCATGCAGATTTGTGGGGGGCAGCAGTTTATCAATAGCTTTCACTTATTGTCCATGGGATGTACCCCAGTCTGGGTGACTTTGTGGCCCAAGAACTTGAGTTGCTCTTTAAAGAAGGAACACTTGAATGGCTTAAGATTCAGTCCTGCTTCTCAAGTTTTGAAGAAAACAGCCTTGAGATGGTCCAAGTGGTCAGTGAAGGTGGAGCTGAACACTGTTATATCATCCAGATATACAAGTATACAGGAGAGTTTCAAGTCTCATAGAATGGAGTCCATGGCTTGTTGAATTTAGCTGGAGCATTACAGAGTCCTTGAGGCATTCAAGTGGGTTCATAAAACCTTATGACATGATAAGAGCAGTCTTTTCTTGGTCTTCTGAGGGCAAGTCAATCTGTCAGTATCCAGAAGCTAAATCCATGGCAGAGAAGAATTTTGAGCCTCCCAATTGTCTGAGAGCATCATCAATCCTAGGCAAAGGGTAATTTAAATTCAGAACCTGAACGTAAAAATGCAGTATTGTCAAATCCTTGGTCCAAATTTCAAATCACTTTTGCAGGATGGTCTTTTTTTAATTAAATTGAATTCTTTAAATATTTATTTGAATTTTTGAAAATGCGGGAACTTGTAGACACTTTGAAAAGTTCAAGTTGAACTGCATATTTCCAATGAACAAAATGGATTAACTGGAATCAGATTTGAGGCATTCAAATCCATCAGCCATTTTCATTAAGTTTGCTATGTTTTTTGAAATTGCAGGATTGTCAAATCCTTGGTCCAAATTTTGGATCACTTTTGAATGCCACTAGTAAACTCAGATATTAGTTGCAGGAACTGAAATCCAAATTTAATGTACAGTAAGCACACTAGGAAACACCAACCCAAATAAAGAAGCTCCACTCTGGATAAAATCAAATGAAAAATTCAATCTCAACAACCATGTTTAGACATAAAAAGTGATTAAACTTTAAAATCATCCAAAACTGGAAAGGATACAATATTATACACTTCAAATTACAGATATAGAAACTCTGCTACTATTCAAGGCTAAATCAAGAGAAAACAACTACTCACAACTAAACCAATAAATCCAAATAAATACATATTTAATCTAAAATATATTTTTTATTTTATTTTTATGGACCGTCAGTTGCATTCCCAACCAGCTCCTGCACTAGCCCACGGGGCAGCCTGTTCACAAGGGCGTCCCAGAGGGTCCAAGAACAGACCCAGAACACAAATCAAAGGGAGTCATGCCAATACACAGGCCTCCCAAGGCATCAGCGCCAGTCAACCAGCTCCCGCATCCCAAGCCAGATCAGCCAGCCTGAATCCCAGACAGAAGCCGCTCTCAAGGCCTGTAACCAAAGTCTCCTATACCAAGGTCATCAGGAACAATGAGGTTACTTACACCTCCACTGTGTACCCAGTTGTCACCTGGCCCCGCACTCTTGATCCAAGAGTTGCTACTTCCTGCCCCTGCATCTTTGACACCACCTACAAGCCATTGGCCACCACTGTTGAGCCATCTGCGCCTATTGTGTATTCAACTATTGACAGCGCCACTGCAAGCAAGCGTGATCCCATCCTCTACAAAAAGGTCCCTGTCCCCTGTGTTGAGCCTGCTAGTCAGGATGCCGTGGTACCTGCCAAGGGCTGGTGTTGGTTGACAGATAGTGAGCGTGAAGCTCTCCTCAATTGCTTGAACGGGGGAATGGTGGTTTGGGATATTGCATCCCAATTTGGTGTCACAGCCAGATACATTGCCAACATCAACACCAAGTATGGCAACACTGGGCAAATCGCTGAATCCACCAAGGCTAAGCAGCAGCCAAAACTCTTGCAGCCTGTGAATATTGACACAATAAAACAGTGGGTAGCCAAGGATTGCCACCTGGACTCACTTGCTATCCAATCAATGCCTGCCACGGAGTTTGGGTCTTCTGTTTCCAAAACCCTTGTCTACAAAACAATGGTTGATTTGGGCTTCTACTGGAAAGTACTGGGAGTTTTGCCATACAACAGAAACAATGAGAAGACCATCAAGGATTGGTGCATTTATGCCAATACATATCTGGCACTAAAGGAGACTAGGAATGTCCAGTTCTTCTACATTGACAAATTGTTGTTTTCCTCCTCACTCAGGTCTAGGCATGGGTGGGTCAAGAAGGGGTCCAAGGACAGCGTAGCCCATTGTTCAGCTGTCTGTTCCCAGACCTATTCCATGGTTGCGCTTCTTGGTCCTAGCAGGTTGGACCAATACCAAATGATCAAGGGTTCCTACAATAGCGGGACTTTTCTTGATTTTCTCTGAGTTGTCAAGGAGTATCTCCAGATCAAATACCACAGTACAAACCACATTGTTGTGTTGGATAATGTTGGGCTCCACAAAGTGGATCTGGTTGTGTCTGAGTTCCCCCCATTGACAAAAACAGCCACACCTCCAGCCACTGGCTTACCAATTGTCCAATGAGACTTCTCTTCCTCCTGCCATATTCCCCATTCCTGAATCCAAATGAGGAGGTGTTTGATTGGATCAAGAATAAGGTGAAACAAGGCCTTCCTCAGGACACTGAGGATCTATTCAATATTCTTGAGGTCAGTCAATTTGCAATGCCACCCGATGTGGTGTCGGCTTTTACAAGCACTCTGAATCCTTCCTCCCTAAAGCCCTGGCCTCTGAGCCAATCAGATAAATGGGCGCTCTGGGTTTTATTTGTTTTTATTTTTATTTTTATTTATTTTGTTTTTAGTAAAACTCAAAAATTATTATTTATATATAATGACGTGATGTTTGATTGTATTATAGACATATAAGAGTATGTAGAAAAGGTAAGTAAAATTAATTATACTAGGTATGAGGAATATATTTTTATTATAATGCACTGAATATTATATTGATTGTTGCGCTAACAAATAAATAAATTAAAAAAGATAGAAATAGATTAATTTTATTTAAATAATTGTGAATCCTTGTTGGTACTTTGGCTTTGTTAAGCCACAAATTGGACCTTGCAGGTCATCATCTGATACTTATTAAATCAGTGCCACTATAGCCACACAACACGGAAGCCAATGATTTTTATGTATTGCTTACTAATTAGTACTTAGGATGCGGGTCAAGCATATTGAATATATTTATCAAATCATATTATAAGGGAAAGGTAATTTGAGTTCTAAACAATCACTTGTTTAGAATATAAGTGGAGCGGGCCGCATGATGCAGATAAATTCAATTCTTGTTGTCTGTATATGTAATAAATGAACCTGTACTCAACAAGCTAGTAAATAAAAACATTTTTAAATTATTTTTATTATTTGACGTGGTTGCAACTATAACTAATGTCTTGTAATATATTTAGATATATTAATATTATAATTTACCTACTAAAATTTAAAACAATCTTAAAATATTACAAGTAAAATTATAATTATAAATCTTAAAAGTTATATATTAAAGTTTAAATATTCAAAATTTAACTATTTTTATTTAATTGTGCTATATTCAATATTGAAATATTATATATTAAAAATTTTAATATTGAAATATGTATTATTAAAATTTTAATATTAACTTTTAGATACTAAAATTTTAATATTTAAATGTTTAAAATTAAAATTTTACTATAAAAATTTTAATATTACATATTTTGATATTAAAATTTTAGTATTAAAATATAAAAAATTAAAAAAAAATTTAATTTTCAAGGGAAAAATATTTATTGGGGGATGCTAATTGCAAAGGGAATGTGATTATTCCGGGGAATTATACCCCAATTTTAAATTTTCAGCTAGTGCGTCTAATTGGATCCACATACTCTTCTGTATGTGGTGGATAACCCTGGATGTAATTGCTTGAGGGGTGGCGCCCTGTACCCCGGTGGTTGTTGAACGTTTAATAAAAGGAAGGCGGGTGAGTGAATCAATTAATAGGTTTTTTTCAGGGGGGCATGTAGTACCCGTACAACGTTGCCAATGCAAATGAGTCATACAGGATGTGCTCAATTGTCCTATACCCCCGCGGTGTCTTCTGGCGTTTGAGTGCTAACCGGCATATGTCCATTTGAATAGGTACATCCTCCAACTTTTTGACGTTGGTTTTTAATATGCAGTGAAGGAGGATTCCCAGGTATACCACAACGTGAATTCTTTGTGAGGTATATTTTTTCCAAGAACATGCACAGTTTTTTGAAGACTTGAACTAACCTGTTGATATAGGATGTTTGATTGAATTTGAAGAGGGTTCTGGGGGGCGCCCAACTTGTATCAGCCCCCATGCCTTGGCAAACAATATTAATAAAGGTTTAAATGTGTTCACAAGGACTGTGTCCCTGACTTTGTTTGACAATGCCTTGAATACTTCATTAAAAATTTCAATTTTTAAATATTCAGTTCCAATTTGAAAGTCATATTTTATTAAGTTTTTTCATATTTGTTGATGTTTGCAAATGGGAATTGTTGAATGCTTTCATAGATATATTCATCAAAGTTTAACTTGACATCCCCACAAATTTCATTCATTTCATTCATTTCATTGAAGTTGATACTTAATCCTATTTCATATGCTTCCCTCAACCATGGCAAGCACCCCGCGGGTGGAAAAATATCCCTATTTTTAGCTTCAATACTTGAAAAATGGCAACTGCCAGAATTAACTCATTCCGCAAGTTGATTTACTATATGTTGATAATCAGAATTAAAAATACTTTAATGCCAACATCATTGAAAAGTCAGAATTAAGTTTTAACTCATGCAGACTACTAAATGTTGACACTTTTTTAATAAGCAGAAACCTGTTTCCTAAACATTTTACTTAATAAAAATTAAGCTTCAAGATATTTTTTAGGGTAATGTGACAACATAGATTTTAAAAAGTCCATAAAAAATTATACAGGACAATTAAAAAAATTCATAAATATACACTTTTATTTTATTTTACTATGAAATTAGCTATCTTTACTATAATAAGAATTTTCCACTTATAAAAATAAAAAAATCCAATACACAAAAAGATACTACATAAAAAGTTACATATTATAGAAAAATATAACAATCAGAAACAGTAATATAAGTTTTTTTTATATTGAAAACTACAAAAAACATATAATTTACTAGTAAAATACCAATATAGGTCATGTAATACAGTCTAAAGCATCAAACTATCAATAGAAAATCAATGATTTTATAAAAACAGTACCATGAATTATTAATGAGTTATTTAGAATAACTATTTATTTAAAAATATTATACTTAATATATAAGAACTATATAAAAATTAGCAATACTCAATAAATTTAATTGAAAGCTAAACTGTGATCACCTGGTTGCCATTAAGAACTGTGGCAATATTATTGATGTATTCCTCAATCTCTGAAAGCTTATATTTGGCCTTGACAACGTCCTTGATCTTCTCTTGATATTGTTTCTCTTTAGTGGTTCTCTTCTTCTTGGATGGGCGGTTCTCAATATCTCTGATGGATGCAACAGTCTTCCCCTGTTGGACTTTGAGGTGCTCATAGAAGGTGTTGTATCTGGGCTTGATTCCAAAGGAGGACTTGATATGCTTATGCCAGCCCTCCAAAGATGAAGTAGTTTTCATCTCATTCTTAAGAACTGCCTGGTAGCAGTTCCAGTTGGCTTTGGCTCTGGGCTTAGTGACCTTACGTCCAATCCACTGTGGTTCATAATATTCAATGAAAGGGTAGAAGGCACCATCATGTTTCTTGGAATATGGATCCTGGAATAGGAGGTCAAAGGCTTGTCCAGTATGCTCTGGCTTTACAAAGGCTAGTGCTACAAACTGCTGAATTAAGAACTTGCACTTTCCTGATGTATCTAAATGGTAGAGCTTGCTGAGCTCAGGTAGACCCTTTAGTTGCCTGTTGATAGCCTGTCAATAATGGAAAAAACACCCCTGGACCTCTCCATCAAAGGTGTTTACAAACGCGTTATACTGGGCAGTTTCATAGTCCATGATTATAGTTGAGGGTCCAAGTTCTTTATCTTGAGCTTCTTTTTCTACAGTAAGAGTGGCTTCATCCTTTTCATCATCATCTGGATTGGCTCTAGTGTTATGGCCAGGGGGACTCTTTCTATTATTAGGTAGGGCTTTGATGCCCTCCTGAAGGATTTTAAAGGCCCTTGTGTAGATCTCTTCTGTTGCCCCAAGAAGCAGAAAATAGGCAAATTGGAGCACCTTGCCTTTAATAAGGGAATTTACAACCCATAGTTGGTAAAAAAAGGCAGGGGCATACTGCAAAAGTACTGTCACATAACCAAGTGTCTAAATCCCTCAACTGCTCCAGGTTCTGTTGTGTAGCATAGCATATAATTCTTGCCTCTGCTGTAGGCCCATCATAATGTAAAAGGAATACCTCATCACCATTGAACATCTTTAACTCCTCTGTCAAGACTAACTCTCCTTGGACCATAGCAGATTTCTTATGGGGGAATAGATCACGGTGTTTGTCATATATGTAGTTTACTAACTGGTTGTGGTCAGGGATGAGCTTCAGGTTCCCATTACTTAGGTGTGTGGTGGCCTTAACTTCCGGATCAGAAGCCTTGACATCTTTGGAGACTGGGATCATTTGGTAGAGGTACCACTTTAAAAGCTTTTCAATAAGATTGATTGGAGCATTGCATGTGTACTCTCCTTTTTCACTAGTGACTTTATCCCATCCTTCTGTATTGATCCTGGTAGCGCAGCTTCTATCTTCACTTACATAATGCTTGCTTCTTCCTGCTCTCTTTTGATTGTTGAAATTAAAAACATAGCCATCACAGACTAAACTTGCACCTCCTTTGACAGACATCAGAGGGAAAACCCGAGAGAACTTCTTTAGGAGCTTAAACTCTCCATTGATGTTACATATATTGTGAACCTTTAGGGGATCCCATGGGCCAATTGGTGCTTGATGATAGTTGGACAAGTAATCATCAGGATCTTCTTTATTGATACTTGATGAGGAGGATGGAGGTGCAGATTTGTTGGGCGGTGGAGGGGAATTATCTGGAGTTAGATTCTTGTGTTTTCTGGACTGGGATGAGCTTGGTTCCTTGGGGCTTGATTCCTTTGAGCTTGATTCATCTGGGCTTGACTGTGGTTCTGGACTCTTGGGTATCTTTGTTCTTCCCTGCTTGTTTAGTGGAACCTCATCTCCTTCTGACTGGTACCAGCTTGGAGAAGAGGAGGGGGCAGGGGAGGGCTCTTTGCTTTCAGGGTCTGGGGTCTTCTCCTTTGTCTTCTGTTTTGTTGAGGACTCTTTGGCTGGTTTTTTGTTGGGGTAGGGACTTTGGGCCTTTCCAGAGGCTTTGGGTACTTTCTTGGTTGACTTAGTGTTCTTTTGTGGCTTCTTGGAAGATTGGTCCTACAATAATTAGAGTAGAGTTCATAAAGTAAGAATAATCATGTGAGACATGAATAAAATTAAATAATAATCACTTGTTTTAAATTTTATTTTTAGTAAATAGTTTATAGAAGTATAGAAAGTAATTTTAGAGCTAGTTTATTAGTAAAGAATAGAAAAAAACCCATGTTTAAATAAAAAGTCAACATTCTGGTAGTCATAATAGTCAAAAATATTTAATTAAGTTTGTCAGCATTAAAAAGTGCTTTAATTTTGACGTCGACATACTGACAGTCAGCATTAAAGTGGAAAAACACTATGTAAATTACTTATAAAGCTTGGTTAATATTTTCCAGAGTTGGTTTTTTAAGTCCAAAATTGATAATTTTTTATTTAAAAAATTTAAAGATTTGCATATGTAGCTTATGAAAACTAAATAATAGGGATTGTAGAGGGAAGTCTAAAGTACAGCCCTGGGTACTTTGGCCTGAATTACCATACCATTGTATGTGTGCTTTTTGTTAAGTGGCAGTGTTTTACTAATAAACAAGTGAAGGTGTCAACATTCAGGCAGTCAGTGTTCTTTTATAGCAACTCTCCTATTAAATCTTGCTTAAATTATGTCACTTTGTTTTCTTAGCCAAACCCCTTTGTTGCAATTTAGGCAACACATCAATTTGACACAAAGCCAACATTATAATTACATATATAATTTCTAGTTTTAACATATGCGTTTTGGCTTAAGTGGACTTCTGGAAATAAGCTATAGTTAATCCAGCAAGTTTAAAATAACAATAAATATCTAAATAATACAAAGAATGCTCTGAAAGTTGGCATATGTCTTTGTTCAATGCTTATTTTAGTATTTATTTAATAAAAACAGTAATATAAAATATAAAAAATAGTTATTTTTAGAATATTGTGTATTTTATTAAGAAATTTATGGATTCTTATTTGGGGTTGACATCCAGATATTACTTACTGTAGTTGACCTTAATGTAAAAGTACAAAGAAACTTACATTTTCATAGTAAATCATATGGTTTTTTGGCTTAAAATTAAGACTTTGTTTAAATGGTGTCAACATTATGTATGTTCCTTTTAAATTTTGCAATTCTGACTTAATAATTTACTATGAAAAATTAGCTTAGTTTTGGAAATGCCCAACTCCGGCAGATAAATACTAAAATGATGTTGACTTACTGAATGTTGACAAATTGTCAACATTCAGTAAGTTGACTTGCAAAATGAGTTAATTCTGGTGGTTGCCTTGAAGAATTATTCATATTCTGTTGAATTGTTTTATTTATTTGGTTTTTATTTATTTGTTTTACAGGGGCTACCAGTGACTGGTAACCCCCATTAAACCAACTCGGCATAAAAGCTGCCACTTCTGCAACCTCGTCCCCATTCCTGGTGATGACTAAAATAAATATAAGTAAAACATAAAAAGACTTACTAATTGTTTCCCCTGTGGCCCCCTCAGCCACAGGAGCCACCTCAGCAAGTTTCATGAGCGTTGGCTGCTCTTCATTAATTTTTCTAGGCTTAATTTTTCTTATATTTCTTACAACTTGTGTTTATTATTGGTTTTCATTTGATAAAATTTCTGTGTTTCTTGAAGCGCTCCTGCTTCTTGATTGAGCTTTGTTTTTTTCTGTTTCCATTTGGTTGGTTTCCTCTTCATTTGTGTTAATTTCTTTTGAAATTTCATTTCTTCAATTAGTTTGATTATTTGAGTATTCTTTCTGTTGGTTTTTGAAAATTCCCACAAGTTTTAACTTTTGCTTTTGAAATCTAACTGCTTGATTATTTCCTTTTGAAGATTTAAAATTATTTCCTTGTGTTCTTCATTGACTATTGTTCCCAGGCTATTTTTTGCGGTTTCATTTTGCTGGACCAAGGCCCTTCCCTCATTTCCCAGTTGATTTACCACAATTTCCCTGATGTTCTATTCAAACTTGACAACCTTTTGGAGGGCTGACTCTAATTTGTTGATAAGTGTGTAAATATTTGACATTATGTTTAAATTTCATATAAAACTGGTTTTTATAGTACTACCTTCAATGCATACATATTTTTCATCATCATTAATAAATTAAAGACAATAAACATAAATATTGCATTAGAATATAGCAATTAGATATCAACTCTTGATATTTAGAAATTATGTACATAACTCAATGCATTTTGATTAATAAAATTCATTGTAAACTTGGCCTTTTTCATTGTAATTTATTAAAACGGATTGTGTTTATATTAGAGAGCCATTAACACTTAGTACAAATAATGATACATAGTGAATTTTACAGCCTGTATATCTACCTAATGGTAATAATTCTATCAACTTTTTAGTTGGATTTTGTGAGGTAATAATAATGTAATGTGTTAAAAAATACTGTTCATTGTCATTAATTGGCTGATTTTCTTTGCTGTGGCAATTGTGCATTTTCTGATATTTACGCACTAGTATCCAATTGGTTGGTTTCACATCAAATTGTACAGGCAAGAGGAAATCAAGCTGCCACCCCAAGACCGGATGTGGTTGGAGTGATGGCTTGTTTTCCTATTGCCTGTGTGATTGGATTTGAAACCAAACAATTGGATACTAGTGTGTAAATATCAGAAAATGCACAATTGCCACAGCAAAGAAAATCAGCCAATTAATGACAATAAACAGTAATTCATTAATCCATTGCATCATCATTACTTTGCAAAATCTGACTGAAAAGTTTATAGAATTATTACCTATAGTTAAATATACAGGCTGTAAAATTCACTATGTATCAATATTTGTACTAAGTGTTAATGGCTCTCTAATATAAACACAATCTGTTTTAATAAATCACAATGAAAAAGGCCAAGTTTACAATGAATTTTATTAATCAAAATGCATTGAGTTATGTACATAATTTCTAAATATCAAGAGTTGACGTCTGATTGCTATATTCTAATGCAATATTTACGTTTATTGTCTTTAATTTATTAATGATAATGAAAAAATATGTATGCTAATAATTTTAAGTTATTTGTAAAATGTACAACATTGTATTAATTATGGGAAATTTTGATAATGTAAAAAGAAAATATTATTAATTATGAATTGAAAGAGAGATATCAATTTTAATAAGATGTCCCAAAGAAAAGACTTAATTACTGATCAAAGGATGGGAAGGGGAGGGAAGGGGCGCAATGAACATCACCTTCATCTGCGCCTGTGAAAGGGGCAGCATCAGAGATAGTGGGGGGATTGGTAGTGGCTTGGGAGTCAGGGTTAGAAGGCAGGTGGCTTGATGGGGGGGTTGGAGAAGCAGGGTTTGTTGACTGGGAAGGGGCAGCAAGAGCAGTTTGCTTCAATTGCTTGAATTCTTCTTCCGTCATGTATGTGGGCTTGACAAAACAGATGGACTGGCGTGAAGTGAGGTGGGGGTCCTTTCTGGACTTATCACTATCACTTGCATAGAAGATGATGAGATCAAATAAGTCCTGGACGGACACAGAAGGAGAAAGCTCATACCCCTTATCAATTTGGGTACATAGTATGTTGTAGGTGGCAGGCTTTAAGGGCAACAGCGCCCATGTCAACACTAAAAATGTCAACAGTGGCCATGTTGACACTTTTAATGTTGACACTATAGTAAAGTGACAACCCAGTTTTACTAAATGTTGTTTCCTGGATGTTGACACTTTTTTAATTAACAAAACCCTTTACCCTGAACATTTTCAATATAAAAAATTATTTTAAAATAGATTATTATACCAAAAATGACCCCAGAGAGTTCAAAAATGCAATAAAAAATACCATAAGTAATAATAAGGAGATATAAGCAACTATTTTTTAATTTACTATATAAAACACACTCTTTATTATAAAATTATTTTTTATTCCCATAAAAATTAAAATTCTAATGAACCAAAAGATAAAGATATTTTATATATCATAATAAATGCAAAATATAAGAAAAACTCTATTTTTAATTTATTATACTTTTTATAAACACAACTGAAAATATCTTTTACCTTAAAGATAAATTAACAAAATATAAGATATTTCTTATAAAACCACATTGAAACTGTATCTGAAACTTACCATTTATACTTAAAAAGATTAGTAATATCCAAAAAATAAAGGAAACATTCAAATTTAAAAGTAAAAAATATATAGGCAAAGCAAAGTTTATGTGGCTAATTAAAGCCACCAGCAAGAGCAGTTGCAACATCTTCAAGGTACTTCTTGATTTCCGCCACCTTATACTTTTTCTTGACCACCTTCTGCACGTCCTCCTGGTAGTCTTTCTCCTTGGACTTCCTCTTCTTGGGGGCCACCTGGTTTGCCAGGCCGCGGAGCTTGGAGACAGTCCGGGCCTGCTCCTCTAGTAGCTTGGAGAAGAATTTGTTGTACTTGGGGTTGGTCCCAAAATTTACCTTCAGGTGCTTATGTCAAACCTCAAGGCTAGAGATGGTCTTCATCTCCTCCTTGAGGAAGGCGCCTTGACAGTTTCAAGGGGCAGTGGCCCCACTCTTACCTCTCCAGGCAGTCACCTTCTTGCCCACCCATTGCCGCTCAAAGTAATCCAGGCAGCCTTTGAAGATAGTGGAGGGCTTATTCACATAAGCATCCTTCACGAGGGCTTCAAAGCCAAGCCCAATATGCTCTGGGCGCACAAAAGCCAAGGCAGAAAACTGAGTCAAGGCAAAGTGGCACTTCTCCTTACCATTGTTAAGATACTTGTCAAAAAGGTCTTTCTCACTCTTGAGATTCTTGACAAGGGCCTGCCTAAAATGGAAGAAGCAGCCCTAGACTTCTCCATTGAAGGTGGCCTGGAAGGCTCTGAACTGAGCCTTCTCAAAGTCCATTATGATAACCTTTGGCCCAAGTGAGCGCACATGAGCTAGCTGCTCAGCAGCTATGGTTGCCTCATCCTTCTCAGCAGAGGAGTGATTGGCCCTTGTGGTGTGGGTGAGAGGGTGAGCTGGTTAATGGGAAGGGAGCACAAAGCATCCCAGACAATTTTAAATGCTCTGGCTTAGACTTCTGTCTTAGCACCAGGAAGGAGAAATAACACAAGGGGGATGACCTGGTCATTAAACTGCCCATGCAGGACCCAAAGCTGCTTGAAGAGAGAGGGGCAAGTAGCAAATGTGCCATTGCACAGCCAGGTGGTAGCAGTGTTCAGCTGCTCCAGGTTTTGGGTTGTGGTGTAGGCTACAATCCTATCCTCCACTTCCTGCCCATTGTCATGGAGCAGGAACATCTCATCATCCTCAGTTTTTTAGGGAATATGTGAGGACCAGGTCTTCAATTTTAGTGGCGCTCTTGGCCAGGGGATTGGAGGCTTGACGCCTATCACTTACAAACTTGACCAACTGGGTGTGGATAGGGACCCTCTTGAGGCTGGTAGGGGACAGGTACTTGCAAGCAAGCACATCCAGATGGGGATGCAGAAAGGTCTTTGGAGGTGGGCATAATCTGCACAAGGTACCATTTGAGAAGGCAGGAGATGGTATTGTTGGGCATGATGCAGGTGTGCTTGCCCTTGATGGTTTTTACCTTATCCCAGTACTAAGTGTTGAGCCACACTGGGCAGGAGCGGTCCTCGCAGGTGTAATGGTGGCTCTTGAAGCCCCAGTTAGCATTGTTGCAGCTGAAGATATACCCATTGGCCACCATGGCCGGCCCACCCTTTACGCTCATGATTGGGAAGTATTTGGGCAAGGAAGAGGGAACCTTGAATTTGCTGTCAACATTGCAGATGTTGTGGGCCAACAGAGGGTCCCAGGGGCCAGCAGAAGCATGGAGGAAGCCAGGGAAGTGATTGGGGCAGGGCTTTGAATCATCCCCAGATGAGCTTGAAGGGGGGAGTTTGGTGGGGGTGGGGAAGAAAAAGGGGGCTTATTGTGGTGCTCCTCATGTGCAGGAGACTTATCTTTGGGAGGGGTCTTTTTGCCTTTCTGCTTCTTCTTGGTTGTCTCCTTGTCAGAAGCCAAGTTTTAGAAACTGTGCTCTGTAAGAGAGCCATCAGTTTCCTCTCCCCCAGTGGAGTGAGCAGGGCTCTTCTCAGGAGAGGGATCAGGGGAAGGTTTTGGGGATAGTTTGGGAGTGGCCTTCTTTGATGAGACAGGCTTCTTCTTGGTGGGTTTAGTTGGCTTAGAGGGATGCTTGGTTCCTTTGGGCTGCTTAGAGGTGTTCTTGTCCTAAAAAAATAAGTAAAAGTGTTTAAAAAAAGCAATGTATTTAAAAAATAAAAAAGCAAAAAAGCATAATATACAAAAAGTAAATCTTATATGGTTTTTATTGGCATGTAAAAGTTAAAAAATACTTGTATAGTTTTTATTTTATTAAAGTTATAAATAACAAGTTAAAAGTTAAGAGAAATATGAAAAAGTATTATATTTAGATATAGATTTTATTTTAAAAATTGAAAAATACGAAAGAGCAAAGTCAAAAATACAAAATATCAAAAAATGAGAAGTTTTTATTATGTAAAACATTTAGTTTTGTATGTGAGAACTGAAAAGTGTCAACATTATGAGTGACAATTAGTAAAAAAAGCTGAATTCTCACTGTTGATTACAAAAATTGTAGAGTTTATTTTTGACAACATTGTCACTGTCAATATTTTTCTGAAAAGTTACTATGTTTTTTCATAGTACACTTAATTAGATTTAAGCAGGCTAGCAAAAATTAACTGTTTTCTGTGTATTTTTGTTCACATATAAAAATTAAAAAAACATATAAAACTAAGTAAAAAAAGTATCAAGATTCTTTATTCTTTTATTAAAAATAATATTTGGGTAGTGGTAATATGATATTTTACCATTTTGTATATGTGAAGTTGTGAAGAAAGTTGTATTCAGTATTAAAAAGGGTAAAATGTTGACAACGTCACTTACAACATTCTTTATATGAGGTGGCATATTAATCTAGGCTTAATTGCGCCACTCTAATTTGCTTAACTCCACCCCAGGGGATAATCACAAGGAAATAAATGACATTTATGAGTGTCAATACTATTTTTAATAATAAATTCTATAGTAACTTACATAGTAAGTCACGCTTAAATTATTGGATCCCTGTTAGCCACCAATCCACTTAATATATCAAAGCTGTAATAAGTGCCACATAAATATTTATAACATGAATCTTTCAACAATCAAATGAATGTGCATTGTCTTTTTCAATATAATAATTTAATAAAAAAATTTTAAATGTGCACTTATTTTTTACTGTAGATGCTTCAGTTTTGTTATTAAAAATAAGTTTGGCTTAAAAAGTGTTGACATTGACACTTTTACGTCATGAAAACAAATAAAAAAACTAATTTTTTATTATTAAAAGTAAAGGAAAAATCAGGTTAAATTGAGTTTTTTATTAAGCTTAATATTAAATTGTGTTGAGATGGCCACAATTTTGTTGTGTTTTCTGGGTTTGCACCCCTGAACGCTTTAAAAAAAGAATTAAGCTAGCGTGACTAGCAAAAAATATAGGAGATTTAGAGTTTCAAGTTGACATGGGCGCTGTTGCCGCTTTAAGCGCCTGAGGGCAGAACCAAAATTGTAGAGACATACATCTGAAAGATGCATATTGGCGTGGTTAATGGGATAGGACCAACAGGTATGTCCCGTAGCCCTGATTTCTTGGGTTGCCCATTCCTGCTGCTCCATTGCAGCACTAAGTACAACTGTGTGCACGCCATTTTGTGTGGCCCACTCCTCCAGCATGGCCTTGAGCTCTGTCTGGTAGGCATACCCATATGTGGTGTTTGATATTGCCAAGTAATAATTGACGCCCAATGGGGAAACTGCCAATAAAACCCCAACAAAACAATACAAGATTGGGCTGCGCTTGTATACGTCAGACTGGATATGCTTCTCTCCATAGTCTTGGATACTTGCAGAAATCTTAGTGTATGATAGGAAGATGATGTCATTAAGGGCCCTCATTGCTCTCCCTTTAATAAAATTGATGATGATCAAATTGTATGGGTCAGTATCCACCAAACTGGGGCCACCAAGAACCTGATTGGATAGGATTCTGGAGGCAACCACAACTCTGTGCATCCACAAATTCACCGTTCTTTTGTTGGTGAAGATGCCTTGGAGTCCCAGCTGGAGACGTACCTGGACCAGGGGCATCTGCAGGTCACGTTCCATAATGGACATCATAAGGGGATGGGCTGTGTCACCTTTGGTCAAAGTACGGGCACCAGTTGAGGTCTTCTTGGTAGGGGGCCACAGTTGGCGTGGGCTTGCAGGGTTGCAGCCACAGTGGACTTTGCAAAACCCATTGCGGCTGCAATTTCCCTGAGGGACATAAGCATCCCTTGCTTTTTGACCATTTCAAGAACAATCTCTGGAGTGATTAATTTTCTTCTGTGCCTTGCAGGCTGATTGGCTGGAGGTGGGTGTGTCTGTCTTGAGAACCAGACAGTGCCATCTGATTGGCTGTTTCTGGATTCTGGCTTCCATTGGTGGCCCCATGGCTCACTTGGTCAATTCTGGATGCTAGTGTTGCTGTATAATTTGGGTTAGCAGCTGCCTGTGCCTGATGGGCAAACGGGGCCATGCTTGAGGACACAGGAGAAAAAACAAACTCCTGGGTAGTGCTTGTGGAGGGGCCTGCGGGTTGGGAGTGGCCATAGAGGGAGGCTTCACTATTAGAAGACCCAGTGTAGCCCTGCATAATTTCATCAAGGATAGGGAACAGCTCTTTGACTTGGTTGGTGTTTGAAGAATACATAATAAAAATTTTATTATAATTTTAAACTCAGGAAGAGGAATGTATATTTTAGTCAATTTTATTGTTATATATGTTAATTTTGTGAATATTATGATCTAAATTTTAGCCGTCCTAAAATGGAATAGGGTGATTTTTGGGAATGCTTGTGATTCCTAAAAGAATCAGCACAAATCCACTCTAGATCCTTTAGCATCCTTTTTGAGACACCCATAAATTATATTTATTTCAAATTCACCGCAATTATAATTTAAAACTTGGTTCTTGGATTTGACAATCCCGTAATTTCATATTTGTTAATTTTTACATGATGTCTATGATTTGTTTGACATACAGGAAATCTCAAGCTGTACATAATAATCCCACATTTCTGATTCATGTATCCTGCATTTGTTTGCTGTGTTTTGTCTTTTGTTAGTTGAGTCATCTGCTCAAGAGATTTGAAATTTGCCAATTTAAATAAATCAAAAAAGTCAAATTAAATGGTTGATTTTATTAAATATTTTAATCCTCATTCAGCTGAGTTGCCCGCAAAAATGATTCAAAATTTAGACCAAGGATTTGACATTCCCGCATTTTTACGTTCAGGTTCTGAATTTACAGTAAGAGTCCTTTTTTGTGAGCAAGTTTAGGTGGCAGTAATCCATCATAATGTGGTGGCATCCGTCCTTCTTCTTGAGGATCAATAAGGAGAGGCCCAAGGTCTTTGAGATGGGGCTAAGAGTTCAGAATCCAATAGTTGTTTGATTTCCTTGGAAACCTGGGCATCTTCTACCCTACTGTGGTGGTAAGGTTTGGCATGGAAGGGAGGAGCGTCTTCTGTGACAATATGGGGAATAGCTCCTTTCACTAGACCATAGTCATTGGTCCCAGAAACAAATATGTTGTTGAACTAATCAAGTGATTCTAATACATCTTTCTGTTGAATTGGCAATAGCTGTGGGAAATCAGTGGCTGTAAACAGCAAGAGCACTTGAGGGTCTCCTTCTGGCAGATTGAAGTTGCTGAGTGTCTCAAAGGGGTAGAGAGAAGCCACTTGCTCTGCTCCTAGGATGTGTTTGTGTCCCACAACTTGGCCTCTAGTAACCTGCATGGGCAAGGCAGTCAGGTTGACTAGCAGTAGTTGAACAGGTTTCTTATGAGTTCAATCTAAAATCCCAGGGCACAGCCAAGGACCCCCCCCCCATCCAATCAAGTCCTCCCCTCACAATCCAGCCCACCAACTAGTTTGCCCCACCTAATCCCATTTTGTCCAATAAAACTTGCCCCCAAAATAAAAAAATTTATAATATATATTGGCTTAACTTTTATTTATTTATTATTGTAATAATATACAATACATTTAACTACCGTGATGATTGATTTTTATCATGCCACAAGTTAAATTTGGCTGCTTTAATATTTATTAATTCTTTTGTTTTCTATTATAACTTTGATATTTTTGAAGCGCTGCAATAAAGTGACTTTAAAACCTACAAGTTCTACAGACCAGCTAATCAAAATAGTTGTACATTTGTGCTGTCTTTGTGCTTGGCTCAGACCAGAAACGCCTCAGTTATTGCATCCAGTTTAACTTAATGAAATAAGCCTGTTGAAAATAAGACATGTCTTTGTTTTCAAATTGGCAAACCAACTTGTGGTCAATCTAGTGTCCAACCACTGGGTTTTCTGATGCTAGATTAACCACAAGTTGATGTGCCAATTTTTAAACAAAGACTTGTCTTATTTTCAACAGGCTTATTTTATTGAGTTAAACTGGGTGCAATAACTGAGGTGTGTCTGGTCTGAGCCAAGCACAAAGACAGCAAAAATGTATGCATGTTCTAATTGGCTGGTCAGTGTCACAAATGACAAACTCTTGTTTACAATGCTCATATAATAACCTCAGCTTTAGGATTCAAACCCCAAAACCCTGCAGGCTAGCAGCCTGCATTTTTTTGGGCTCAAACCAGAGCCAAATCTGACTTTGGTGAAACTCCTGAGGCCCATCAATCTAGAGTTACTAGCGCCTATGCCTCTCCTGCAAAAAGATCCTGTTAGTTCTGCCAATGAGAGTGCAGGCTTGGCCAATGATCCCAAGATAACTGGGACCACCGCAACTGGGGAATTGAAGAAACTTCCTGTGAAATGCAGGCCACCCAAGGATTACCAATCTTGCAACTCAAAAAGGGAATTTGAGTCTTCTCATTTTGACCCAGCCAATGAAATATCCCCCGTGCAAGATGCCACTAAGAGTTGCTTAACCCTGGTAGATGGTACCCCCCAGCCCAAGGGGGATTACAAAGGTTTTCCCATGACAGTTGGGCTTACTTATACCCTGGGCTGCCAGGAAGTTGCCCATTGCTATTCTTGCAATAAAGCAATATTAATCTTTGGTTTAACCAGGGCATCCCATATTTAATTTTAGTTCTATTCCATTTACAGACTAACCTCCGCAGCCTCATCCCCCATGCCCATCAGCCCCAAGAAACTGTGGACTGTCTGCCCAAGCTATATTGTCCACCTGGAGCACCCTTTGGCCCAGTACATTTCACAGAATATCATCCTAACCCAGAATATTCAGAGTTCACTCTAGAAGAAATCCAGATTTACAACCTTGAAGCCAGAACTTGAGAGACTGAGATTATTGGCAGAGAACAAGCCTGGATTACTGTGCCCCCATTGTTATTCTGAGATAAATATAACTACTTGCCTGCCTACCAAGTTCCAATGACCCCGCCCCTCACCCTGCAGCCCAACTGCCTGCAGGAATCTGTGGCCGCCAGTGAGTCCACTTCAACACAACTATTTAGAGTGATATACATCACCCTTACTGGGCTTGTGGATTCCATAGTCCCCTCCAATGGGCCCTGGGCCATCCTAGGCAAATCCTTATCCTATATTACAAAGTTAGCTCCTATACTATGGTGGGCCCTACCCTCTGGCCCTGTGGGCTGTCCACCTGCAATTTCTCAGGAATCCCCTACAGGATGGATCCCTGACAGTCTGTAGCACTTTTTGTTTTTAAATTCACTTTATTGTAGTGCTTTGAAATTACTAAGTTATATTAGAAAACAATAGAATTAATAAAAATAATCCATCTTACCGCATATACTCTCTGAAATATATGACCTACATATAGCCTGTGAAAGTGATTATCTTTTAATGAATGTGCACTTTGAATCAAAATTGGCATACTGATTCAAGAACAAATCATGTTATACTCAGACAAAACATGTACATGAGCAAAACATGCCGTTCATGTTACCCAGAATGGGTTGGCATATACAAACAATATAGAGAATATTTATATCAAATAAATATTATTACTTATAGCTAATAAAAAGCTCATTATTAAAATCAGATGTATTTAATAAATATCTATTAGATACAATATAATAGATATAGTTTATTGGGATAATTTTATTGGTATAAAAGGTGTGGGGTAAGAACAAGAAAAACATGTTGAAATTTGAGGCAATGATCAAGGAGTTGGACACAGCAGTGGCCAAAAGCAAGGAGGTCAATCAAAAGGTGAAGGACATGATCAAGGAAGTGGTGTTAGAGGGTGATAAACTGAACAAACTTACTGTGAAGGTTTTGAAGAAAAAGATACCCAACACTACCAACAAACTTACAACAAGGCTCCTTAATGTACAGAAAGATGTTCTTGTCAACCTACAGTTCAAGCCACAGTGGTTTGTGACCGCAGAGGCGTGGTCAAAGGATCCCAAGATGTTTGAGCAACTAAAAAATAAAAATATACAAAAACTAACAGAAGAAAGCCAGCAACCATCAAGTGACAAGTCCTGTGATGCAGCTCCTGTCAAGGGGGCAACAGGTAAAGCTATAGAAGAAGGTAAAAATAGAATATTAAATAAATAAAAAGAATTATACTAGCTTTTTTATGTATAGAAGAGAACAAAGGAGTAGTCTGCCAATACCTTAAACCCTATATATACCAAATCTTTTACAGCAACTATGTTCCCCACATAGGGCATCAGCTAGTCCTGACATCAGCTACCTGCTCCAAAATAATAAAAAATTAGAAAAAAATTACCCTATGAAGTCAGAACAACTCTAAAAGCTCCAAACAACACCAGATGACACTTAATGGAGGGTCTTGGCTTTGGCTGCTGCCCCTAACCTCCACCTCAACCAGTATGCTCTTCCCTCAAAATTCTGCAAGCTCTTTGTCCTCCTTGTCTGATACTTTGTCAAAACCAGGGCATATCAAAACTTACCCAAAATGGAGAGAGGACAAGAAGAAGTATTTTTCTGTTTCCCAAGCAAACACACAATACCCCATGTCCTGAAATATTTTAAAGAAAAAATAACTGGCCTTAACAACAACTTGTCTGCTGTCCTGCCTGCTGTTGTGGGCATCCTCAGAGACTTTGGGGCCTCCTGGTGCGCTGAAAATATTGGAATACTGCCAACCATGGAAAAAACCTTTGCTATCATGTTCCTTAAAAGTAAAATAAATACCCTATACAATGAATTTTGTGATTTCTCAGCCCTATTTGCGGGGCAGAGACATTGCTTAATTGTTTACCTATGTCTTTTTGTAATTATGAGGATTAAAGCAGAAGCACACAACCTGTCTGATATAATAATAAAGCTGGATGAAATTAGAAATTTAAAAGATAGGGAAAAGTTGCCCCTGGGTGCAGCTCAATTGAGCATTTTATTCAGGATGCAGTTATTCTTGCTGCCACATATGGGATGACAGCTCCACCAGAAAAAATTCTCCTGGATAATTGTATCACAGTGCTCCTGTACTCAAGCTGCCGCAATCTACATAGTACATGAGCAATATCAACATATGCTTTAGCAATAAAATTGCTAGTTTATTTCAATGTCAAGTACTGGAATTCCGCTGCTCACACCCCCAATAAAGCTCTAGACCCAAATAATTTTTTTAATTTTTTATATATAAATTCTTTACAATCTAAAATAATTGAACCATTTATATTCAACAAATAAATACATAATAAAAAATAAATATTTCTGTATGTATATTCATTCATTCATCCTTCTTCACTTTGTTAATTTTTATTATACATGACAGTATACAATTGGAATCATATAAAGAACACCAATATAAACTAAACTAAATAAAAAATTAAACATTAAAAAATAAAATTCAAAAAAAAACATTTGGAATAGCTAAGCCTTTAATTGATTGGCTGCTTGGAGAGGGACACAGGGAGAAAAAATCAGTGTGGCCATAGAATTTAGCCAAGGTTTCAGCTGGGAGGGTATGGACACCAACCTGCAGCAAATCAAACAATTAAACAAATCATTGGCCCAGGTGGCGCCCCTTTCTTGACTACTTGCTTAAGCCACCCAAAAACCTCCTCAATTGGGTTGAGGAATAGGGAATATGCAGGGAGGGAATAACAGACACAAATTGGATGTGGCCAATTGTTAGGAGCCAATTTCTACACCAGGCTCAATCACCTGGAATTCATTGAGAATATCTGCCACCTTGTGTAGCCCAACATTATCCAATACAATAACATTGATGAATCCTGAGCTGGTTACTTGGAGGAGCTCCTGAACCAAATAGATAGATTCCAGAAAGGTCTCACTATTATGGGAACCCTTGATCATCTGGTATAGTTCAATACCAAGGGGACCAAGAAGAGCTACCATTGAGTAAGAAATAGAACACACAACCGCATACCAAGACATGCTGTTCTTTTTGCCTTTGGGGATGTAGCCATATTCATTGCGCATGGAGGATGCTAAAGAGGGCTTGTCAATGTAGTAGAATTCGACAGTCCCATTTCTCCTTGAGAGCATTGAATGTCTTGGCATATTTTTGACAGTAGGCAATGTTGCCTGGGCTGTTCCAATTGTATGGAGAAACCCCAAGTTTTTTCCAGGAGAATCTCAAACTTTTCACAGTGCAATAGCATGTTGAAATTGAGGCTTTTTTGTGAATTTTTACCAAGCAATGATGTCAATTATGACAAAACTCACAGATTAGGGTTTCAGCAACCAACCCCATAAATTTTCGGTATAAAAACCAATGATGCCAACTATGACAGAGCTTGCAGATATGAATTACAGCTGCTAAACAACATAAATTGGTAGTATAAAACATATGCATATTGGATTATCAGTAGTCTGCTGACCTGAACCATAAATCAGCCAATGATAAGCACTGCCACAGCGCTTAATAAACACATGATTTGCCGCAGCGCCACTTTAGAAAAATACAGACACTGTGACACCACCTAACAATTGGAATAGGTTTAAGTGCCAACTTACATTATTGTCAAGCGCTGCCATACCACTTAGTAATTGAGTTAGGAGCCAAAGCGCCAAATTACTATTACTTCCAGCACCGCCGCACCAACTGAAAATAATTACAGGCACTGCCTGGCAAATATTACAGGCGCCAAGGCGCCGCCTTACTTTTACATTGAGTGCTGAGGTGCTGGGTTTGATTCCCCATAATCTCAAATTTCCATATTAATTACATTAATAAGCATTAAGCTTGGAGTATGTCAGGAAGGTAGGAAGTGATCCTGAAGTAACTAAATTATTCCATGCCAGCAAGGATCACCTGTGCTGGGTGAAGATGAAGATATTCTATTGGTTAACATGTGATAAGCACCAAACCTAGATTAATAATTACCCAAATAAGGGGCATGTTAGACTGTCCTAGAAGACATTGCTAGCAGCCCAGGGAGTAAACTTGCAGAAGGTATAAGAAGAATTAATCATGTACAATAAATAATCTTTGAACCATCTTTGTTTTATCCTTAATCTGGTTGACCTTCATCCTAATCCTTAAGAGCTTCTGCATGATCAGAAGCCATTCATGGACAATAGTCATGTTTTCATTTGATCCTGGATCTTCTGATACAATACTACTCATATCCTCACATATGAGTATATTCAAGCAAATGCCCTGTGCCCAATAATCTCAAATAATTTTGGCGCTGTAATGCAAAAAGGGCAACAGGCATCAATCCTGAAAGTGGACTCAACCATTGACTTATTTTTTCCAGTTAAAGATGGCAGTTTTGATTGATCCACTTCCAGATTGCCCACAGGTGTTCCTTGACCAATAGGATTGATTGGTGCTTGGATTTCTCTAAAAGGAGGCAACACCCATTTTCAGGTAGGTTTTGCGGAGCTTATGGGCAGATTTTTCTAATATCTTGATAATGGCTACAGCCTTCCTGTATTTAGTTGTTTCTTCCATGAGTCTCTAAAAGGTCTTGCGGTTAGAGTCAGAGATGACATGATAATTTGGCTTTTTGATGTTGGGAAGTGACTCCATGGGCTCAGCCACAACACAGGGCATAGGCACTTGGCTGCAGAATGCAGCAACCTTTTTCAGCACCTTCTGACCTTTTGTTGTTTGGAAATACTGTGGCTGCTTGTTGTCATCTTGCCCTTTTTTATCACTCATGTAAGTCTTGTATGTAGTGTCAAGGACTGGCTTCACCTTCTCCATGATAGTATATAGAACACCATCACAGAAGTATACAGGGCCATACACCAAGGACATCCTCTTGGTGGTGACATCATTTACTGTTTTGGTGGTGATGACCTTGGTGTATTTTCTGGTTAGCTTCTGGACCCTGGAATTTCTGCTCTGTGCCCTTGCACTCTGTGCCCCTTGAGCTGGTTGTGTCAGTACAACCTCCCTATTGAACTCTTGTCCCGTGTCTCCTTCCTGAGTAGGCACTTGTGTTGCACTAACTCAATTCTTTGACCCACATGGGTTGTCCACATCTGCGGCGTACTCCTTCAGCACATTGGCTCTGTTTTTGGATGTATCCATTTTGATATAAAAATAAAATAAAATTAAAACAGTTTATTTATATAATTTATTTATTATGATTTTTATTACTTCATGTATAGTAGCATGAAAGCTTGTAGTCACTGCTGTTTATTTCAAATTAGGCTTTATATTTATATATTAATTATTTTTGGTCAAAAATGTGCAGTGTTAATCTGAGTTTGGATAAATTTGATATTTTTATTAATTCTAATCCCAAAACAGACACTCAGTATATTTAGTTCCTTTTTTATTCTAGATTGTATTCTTAATCAGGACAAGTTGGTATCAGTATTATGGATTTTCTCATTTGTTTTGATATTTGATATTTTAGTTCTCTGTTTCAGTTGCTATTGGGGTTTGTTGTTGGATCAAGTTTGTAAATTGTTGTGACTGAGTTTCAAGTGTTCACAAAAAACACTGTAGATGTGTTCTGTGACTGAAACTCATGTGTTCTATTGTTTGAAACATTCATTGTTGAATCAATACATTTGTCCTCATTTTGAGTAGGTTGTTATATGACTGGACATTTTTGCCAAATTGAGTCATTTTCTGTGAAATTATCTTCTATTTAGATCTACTAAGTTGAAATTTGTTTTGTGAATGAGATCATGCAATCTAAACTGAATAATATATGCTTAACTCAACAGGTTTGAAAACTACTGTATGATTTTTATTGACTGTAGTAGTTCACATATAATAAGACATTCTTTAAGTTTTGTTTTGTAATAATAGTTTGCTAAAATAGAAGTTAGTTAAAAATTAACTATTATAAAAAAGTAAAAAAATTTAAACTGTAAAATATATTAGAGGGAAGAGAGATTTTATTATTGGCAACAATAATGGGTTCAGCAGTATGTACCCACCTGACAATGGAGGTAATGCACAACCTATACTGCCACACTGTGGACAGTGGATACTCTGCTGTTGAAATATTTGCGCCTACTGGTAAAAGGGAGTACTATGAGGTGGTCGTGAAACAGAAGCTTTTCTGGGAGGACTGCAAAACTGTAAATACCAGCCAGTACCAGGGTGTCCTGGATTACATGGTCCACTGAGTTGTAGCCCAGGGGGACCTTTTTCCCATCCAGGGCAAGCCTGGCCTTGTTGATCCCAAGGAGTACCATATCTAGTTCTGCAATGTTGGCTTCCATCCCAAAGTAGAACAGGAACCCCAGATAAACTGTGAGATGAAGACTTTTCCCAGCAAAGGCTTCAGTAAAATCACACATTTTATTAAAAACTGCGCCATTCTTTTTTCATTTTTGGTCTTGGCAAAGGTAAGCTCCATAGCTAGAGGGAGCCCTGTCTCATTGGCACTCTAGGCCAGTAAAAAGTCTTCCAGGAGGATTTTGATTTTCTTGATGGCTGTTGCATTTGTAACAGCCAATTTGGAAACTGTGTCCCCAAAGTCCTGGTAAATTGCATAATGCCAGGAATTATTTGGCCAAGTAGGAAGGCTCAAAAATCCAGAAGTCTTTTAACAAAATTGACCAATTTAACAGACTTGAACCAAACAGTTGATTAAAAATAGATTACAGCTGCTCCAGTTTGCCAGTTGAATCTTATTTTCCCCTGTAAGCTGACATTGATAAATTAACATAATTTGAGGGTCACCCAATATGATCTTATCTATCAGCATGGTCATCAGAAGTTGGTCACTCAAGGGTTCTTTGAAAACTGGACCAGATACTCACTTGACAATGTGGAAGGAAAAGGAGCCCAGGATCCAGGCGGTATTGCTTAGTTGAATTTTGATATATATTGAATAATTTTCACTGTTTCAACTCTTAAGAGTTGAGTCCTCCCAAAAATTTCACTCAATAAAATCAAATATCCCTTGGTCTAACTTTTATTTGATTTACATTCTGTAGTTGGCTTTCTGCGCTACATTCCCTACAATTTAATTCTTAGCCAGATTATTATAGAAAGATTGGGCCCTGCTGTCAATACTTTGTTGTTGCCTCCCCCAAATGTTAATCCAATGCCTTCTAATCTCAGAGTTGTTCCTCCTACATTAGAAACTGAAACTCTGGTTCTATCCCAATGTCCTGAATTTTATGCTGAAACCACTCTGATTCTCTTGCAGGCCATTTATCTTGGGCTTTTTTGGTTAGGGTTAATCATTTTGCTTAACCCTAGTATCTCATTTGGAAATTTCATAAAACAGTATCTGAAGCTGTGTTGGTAGTTAATCATAACTTCATGTGGATTTGGGTGGTTATTCCCTACCACTTGGAGACAGCTTCTTATTATCCAGCAATTTTTGTCACATTACTCAACTCTTCTATATCTGAGTTTTTGGAAGCAATTTTTCATGAATTTTTGTTTCTTTTCTCCTGTTCTGTTGAGATATCTGTGTTTACCATGTTTATTTGCATTAGCTCCTTTCTGAGTTTTCAGTCTGGGCTCTTCTTTAATTTGTGGTTTCCATCTCCAGTAACAGTTGTTGAGACTGGATAATCTGTTTCTTATTTCTGTTGTTTCATGTCATTTTGGTACCTGTATTATTTTTCTGCTCCACCCACTGATGAAATTTTGTGTGAAGTTTTGTTGGCTTTATCATTCTATTCTGGTTCTAGCCTTAGTCACAAATCTCAAGTTTACCATGTGATGACAAAAGTTCTGGAGGATGCTTGTGAATGGTTGTTGTCTGCAGTGGAGCGCAATCCACATGTTTTAACTGAAAGTGCATATTTATACCCTTTGTTAAATAATGTGTGTATATCTATTGAGGAGCTCAAAGTATATTGTAAGTTTTACGCCTTCCACCAGGGTACTACTCCGCTCTTGGTATTCCTTCTTCAGTTTTCTTGCCTACTGCTGTACAATTAATGTTCCTGAAGTCAATAAGCTCTCAGTTTTGTGGTTAGCAGTTGACCAGACTGCCCAGGATTTGGCATTTTGGGATTCCCTGTTAACCACAACTGAGGCTCTGGTAAGCCAAATTCTTTCTCTGGTCTCAAATCTGTTGACTTCTAAACAAGGTGCTATGAAAATTGAATCCAAACCTGCTGCACATTCCTGGTTTTCTGATAATTGTTCTGCAGTGGCTTTGACTATCCAGAGTCATGATTGCACCCCTTGTGTTTTTTCTCAGTCAAAATTAGCAATTTTGAACAAATCTGCCAAGGTAAACAAAGCTCCAGTGGTGGCAACCACCTAGAGTTTGCTGGCTATGCTTCAACACAATGTGCCCGCAAAGTCTTTGGTAGTTAAATCTAAGGAGTTGCCTCTTGTTCCCATTGATTGTGATTGCCCTGTCCTCCCTGAAGCCGTTCAAGAAATGATTGATTGTTACTTTCAGGAGCACCCTGCCTCCTTAGTCGCCGTTGGTACCACTGAGGAGAAGCAAGATCCTGCTGAGTTTACATTGTTTGCAGCAAATATATCTACTTCTGGTTACTTCTTGTTTTATGGTAGCATTGATAATAGTCAAACTATCTTCTGGCCAGCCATTCTGTTGGATACTGGTGCTTCTGAGAATTTTATGAGTGTCAAGACTTCCAATTTATTACAACTCAAGTATCATCCTGGAATGCTGGCCAGGGGTGGAAACTGTCAAAAATTTCTTTCTTTCCAACTTAAGAAACCAGTGACATTTGTAGTTGCGGGTCAATATTTTACCGCAAAGTTCTCCATATGCTCTACCCTCATGTACCCTATCATCTTAGGAGTAAGCTGGTGGTAGGACCATAAAGTACCACTCTGCTAAAAGAAATTGCATTAAAAGTGGACCACTCTTCAGGCATTGACATTTGTATACTGTTGTTTGATATGTCAGAATTAGAGCAGTCTTCACAAACAATCCAGTTGGTTCCTGTGAGAGAGGGGGCTAAACTAACTAAGTTTGGCTCCCATCTGGGCAAAACAAACTACCAGGATGCCGCCCAGTGGAGAACTGGGACAGACGCTCAAAGGGGGGACCACAAAGAGAACCCAGGGGATAGCTGAGGAAAATACACATTCAATCCCATCAGCACTAGACCTGTAAGCAACCAGGGAGTACGGGTGGAAGCGGGAGGGGGCTTCAAGGGCACTTGGAGAGGTGCCAAGCCACTCTTCTCCAGACTGAGGAGGGGAGGTGCTGATGTTCCCTTGCTCACAAGAACAGACAGGCATGATCCACAACCTCCAATTCCAGGTCATTGCAAGCCAGGCGCTTGACCACAGCCTCTCCAGAGAACAGGAGGCCACTGGGTAGATTCAATAGGGTGTAAGGATCCTCACCCATAAGCCGCGCAGAAGAGGAGATTTTTGACCACAAATTGGGTGAGGTTGTCCACAAAAGCAACAGGAACAGAGCCAAGGAAAATACCACAAACTTAAGCACTGGGAGTATCATAGTTGAATTCTCCACAAAATTTGGGTAAGGTAGAGGATTTTGTTATAGGTTAAACCAATAAAATTAAACCAAACAGGAGAACCCACAAACAAGAAACCAGGCAGGAAATAGCAGGAAGGTCTTATGAAGCTTGGCATTGATCTCAGGTGTCTTTTTAAACAAAGCAAAAGCAAAATTGGGTTTGAAACAAAGAGATTAAAGAGGAAATAAAGATAAAAGTAGGTTTTTATAATAAGTTTAACTAAAACTTTTAAACTCAAGTGTAAGCCTTGAAAGCAAAAGCAAAAACAAAAACAACTATACACTAGAGTCTGTTCCAAGAGTCCCAGAAGAGGGACCAGACTTGAAACAGGTTGGCAAAAGGTAAGGTTTAAAGAGACAACTAACACTTTAAATCTCTAGGTGATAGGAACTCCAACAAAGATCCAATCAAAACTATAATTTTAAAAACAAGTGCAACAAACCCAAACTTTAATAAATTAGAGAATTGACTAGCAGGGGACCCAAAGTCCCCTGGCATTGTTAAAAGAGGTGGGTTGGCAGGCAGAAATCACCTGACCTCAAGTGTTATATCTGATTTGCTAAGGGAGAAAATTTTGCTAGTCAGGGCCAGGGGGACTGGAGGGTTTCAAGGTAATTTCTGTGGCTCCACCTGATTGGCTGGATGATATCCCAACCATTTCAGATTCAGTTGACTTTGAAACCATTGATGTGTTGTCTTTTGATTGGGTGTTCCTGATTGTTTTTAGAAGAGGGCAATACCATGCTAACAAATAATCCAAATTGATCAGTGTTTCCTCCCAAGCTGGGGCAACCAAAGCTGGGGGATCTGCAGGGTAAGCCAGTACAAATCTCTCATCAACAGTATGAGCTAAATCTCCTAGGGAATTGAGTGTCTTAGCCATGATTTTTGGGCCTTTTTGGTGTGGCGGGGAAAAAAGTTTGGTCCAAGGCCAAAGGAGGCAGTGGATTTACAGTTCCTGTTCCTACACCTGTGAGTTCAGACTTACCAGCATGCCTTCAGTCTTGATCTTTGGCATTTGACGCCACTAGGGGTGAGGTTCTCACCAAGCATACAGTTTGATTTTAACTTTAAAATTACTGTTGATCTGATTTTTATTGTGTCTCCTATTTACCCTTTGACTTTAAAGGAGGATGCATGTTTGGAGGAGTGGACTCATGACATGTTGGCAAAAAGATATATCTTTAATAAGGCTCTGTCAATTTGCTCTCTGTTGTTGTTTGTCCAAAAATCCAATGGGTCTCTTAGACCTTGTGTTTACTAGGAATTTGAACATCATAAAAATCCCCAACCCCTACCCTTTGCCTCTCAAAGCACAAATTTCTTGGTGTGTTGAGAAGGCAAAGGTATTATCAAAACTTGATCTCTTGAATGCATTCAACCAGATTAGGATTGCAGAGTAAATGGTGTGGTTGACAGCATTCAGAACAAAGAAAGGTATCTTTAAGTTCTGTGTTATTCCTTTTGGATTGAAGAATGCCCTGGCTTGCTTTCAGCGGTTAATTTACTCAGTTTTGGGAGATCTCCTGGGTGTATGTGCCATTGTGTACATGGACAACATCTTGGTGTTCTCTATAGATGAGGAGTCCCATAAGGACCATCTATCAGCAGTTGTAGAGCACATTCTCTAGGCAAACTTGATCATTAAAAGGAGTAAGTGTGAATTCATTAAACGTAAGGTTATCTTTATGGGTAATATTATCTTTGAGGATGGCCACACCATTGCCCCTGACAAGGAAGCTGCGGTTTGAGAGTATGCCACACCTGTGACAGTATACCAACTTTGTAGTTTTTTGGGTAACTGTACTTTTTTGAAGAAATTCACCCCTCACTTGCCTGAAGTGGCTGCCCCTTTATATTCAGCTAGCAGGAAGGCAACCCTGGTCTGGACAGCTGAGTGTGCAGATGTGTTTGCAGCAGTCAAGGCTCTCTTGTTGTCCTCCCCAGTGTTGAGACATGTGGATCTGGAGCTGCCTTTTGTGGTTTTCACAGATGTCTCCAAATATGCTGTGGCCAGTGTGTTGCTACAAACAGCCAATGATGGTGTTGAAAGACTGGTGGTATACTTCTCCCATAAAATGGAGGCTTGGGAACACAATTAAATGGTTTACAACAAGGAATTGTTAGAAGTTGTGGAATCATTGAAGCATTAGCATCACCACCTTATGTTGGCATGCCATCCTTTTGTGGTAAGAACCAACCATAAAGCTCTCCTGTACTATTGTCAACCCAGGGTTTTGTTGGGTTGCCAATCTAGATGGTATGGGGATCTGACAAGATACAAGTTCCACTACAAGTTTATTAAGGTAATTGATGATCACTTGGCAGATGTGTTGAGCAGAAACCCTTCCCAATACCCAGATTCTAGTATGGACGTCAAGTTTAACACACATACTTTGATTCCAAATGTGGCTTTGGTCCCCTTTGTATTAACTCTTCCTGCTACGCTTGCTACCATGTCTTTAACCAAGGGTGCAGACTTAGACTTATATTCCAAAGTTAAGTTATTACAGCCTCTGTCCAAGGGTTATGATAGGTTACTGGAACTAGCATGTGCACATCTGGTAGGCCAGCTGCAGGGTTATCACAAGATAGGACCAATTCTTTATCATCAAGGATGCTTGTGGGTTCCAGATGGAACTATTTGGGACAAAATCATGGAGGCCTATCACATCTGCCCTACAGCAGGCCACCAGGAAAAAACAAAACAGTGGAGCTCATCTTCCAACAGTTTTCATGGAAAGGTTTGGCGGTGCAGGTAGGGGCTTTTGTTTGAGACTGCCTAGTATTGTTTGTTCTAAGGCAAGCTGGAACAAGACTACTGGATTGCTGGTTCCACTGCAGCCTGATGCAGGCCCCTGGACGTCAGTGTTGATGGATTTCATTGTTGAACTTCCAAATTCTAATGGGTTCAATGCAATCATGGTGGTGGTAGATTGTTTCACAGAAATGGCACACTTTGTACCTTGTTCAACCGCAATTACTTTGGTGGAAACAGCTAGGTTGTTTGTGAATAAGATCTTCTCCCTACATGGCATCACAATGGAGATTGTGAGTGAACGTGGGCTCCAATTTATTGCTCAGTTTTGGGAAGCTTTTACTGGAATTCTTGGTATCAAGTTGTGCCATTCTACGGCTTCCCCAATCTAATGGACAAACAGAGAGGGTAAACTAAAGTTTGGATGTTTACCTATGTTGCTACACTAATGTGTAACAAGATGACTGGTGTGCTAACCTACCCATGGCAGAGTTCCCATATAATACTGGTCCGCACACGTTAACTCAGGTCTTTCTATTTTATGCCAATGTGGTTTACAATCCCTTGTCTAACATTGGTCCTCAATTGGTTAGCAATGTGGAAGCTGCAACTGATCAAGCCGCTGCATTGAAGCAGGTTCATCAGGAGCTTCAGGTTACTCTTGCTGCTTCTGTGACAACTTATAAGGAATACACAGATTGCAAGCACCAAAAAGGTCCTACCTACAGGCCAGGTGATCTAGTCATGGTAGATGCCCACAATATGAAATTGAAGGTTCCCTGCTGCAAGTTGGGTTCCAAGTGAGTTGGTCCCTTCAAAGTTGAACGTTAAATAGGTTTCTCTGCATATTGATTAGATTTACTCTCATCCTTTAAGATTTTCTATACTTTTGTTGAGGGTCTGGATGTACAAGCATTATGGCTACTACCAACCTACTTAAAATCCAGCCATTGCCCAATTTGGTGCCCTTCCAATATACTGTTTGACATACTGAGAATGGTAACCAAGCAATATCACATGACTGTCCAAGTATCCAGTGGCTCAAACCCATCTTGCACATGACCAACCCCTAGGTTTGATCCAACTAAATCCCTACCACAGTCAAGTCTATATAAGCCTAAAGTATTATCCAATAAAATATACTTCTCTTCTTTCTTAATTCCATTTTTGAAGCTTTCCCAAAAGGCGCTCCTTATTGCTGGTAGCAGCTACAGTTTTTCAACCACACCCATGAGAGAGAAAATGACTGACCGAAACCTGCCCACCTTTACTCACGTACTCAACCAGGCCACATCCCAGGAGACCTGGAAAACTTACTTCCGCACCCATAACATCAATAAAGATATACCTAGTGGATGCATTGTATTTGAAGGTCTGGTCATGCCCAAAGCATGTGCCAAGATAATTCAATACAGTTGCTCTCTTCAACCACAAACAAACGTACAACCACCTATCACAGATGAAGTGACCAACACCAAATACATTGGTATTGACAAGTTCTTTGGTAAAAACAAAGAAAATGTCATCAACTGACTAGACCACACAGCCGCCAAACTCCACACCAGCCACATCCCCCATGAGAAATGGGTCCAGGAAGCCAGCAAGCACCTGTACAAGGCTGCAGCTAACTGGTTTGCCACCTGGGTCAGCTCACAAACTGACAATCAGCTTGACAACTGGGAAGGGTTCAAAGCAGACATCACACACAATTTCTGCGTCACTGAATCCCTCCAAGACATTGTAATACAACTCAGCAATCTTCCTCAGAAGACCACTATTGCAGCTTATGCCAATGAATTTGAGGAAATACGTTGCAAGATCCAAAACCCAGCACAAGATGATAACGTACACACCAGAGCATCATTCATCAACAGAATGAAGCTCTTTGTTGCTGCCCTCATCACCCCAGAAGCTAATACCTCCATGCCTGCGCTCATTGCAGAAGCCAAGCGCGCATAAAAATGTGCAAACATAAAATATGCTGCATGCAACAGCAATCACTCCTCAAACGCCAATGGCAACCAACGCCAGAATACCAACCATAGCAACAACAACTCCAATTGCAACAATAGCAATTGCAACCAAAGCGCAAACTGCTTCCGTCCCAAGAAAGAGGACACTGCTGAAGTTAACAATGTGGAAACAGCAACCTGCTATGAATCTGACCCCACATTCTCTGATCTTGAAGGTCTCAAAACAGAGGAACAGGGAAAAGAGGAGGGGGAACAGGCTTAAGTGCCCCTTTCTCCCCCCCAACTTGACAAGAAACTGTACCAAGGCACAAACTTTGCTGCTTGCATCCCACATGCCCCGCAATCCTCCATTTTTATGAATGTAAAAATTAAAGATTTCTCACAACTTCTTGTATACTCATGAACTTACAAATTGTATACCCATAAAATTTTATTTGACTCTGGTGCACAGCACACTATGGTTAGCAAACCTTTTTTAACCAAGTACAAAATACCAGTTGTCAAATCCAACTTCAAATACTCCAGAATGGCAGACAAATCAAAGGTTCTACTCAAAGGCAAAACAACTCCCTTCATAATTGACCTCCAAGGCATACAAACGTCCATCAAAGGACTTGCCATGAACAACATAAACTACAACATTGTAGCAGGCATGGACTGGTTCACCCAAGTGAACCCCAGCGTATGTTGGAAAACAAAAACCATGACCATCAAATGCAACGGAGTCAACTTCAACATCCTCAAAGAACCCAATGACCTCATTCTAAGAGACACAGTATTTGTCCAGTTCATAAACCAAGATGACTCAGAACGTCTAACCAAAGATAGTACCCTCCAAATAATGAGATACACTGAGTTCAATAACATGCAAACAACCAAGATCCAATGCCCAGAACTTGCAGCACTCCTAAATGAATACACCCATGTATTCAAAGAAGAACTCACTGAGTTACCCCCCAAACAAGAGGTCAAACATGGCATCAACCTATGTAAAGCCATGCCCAAACCTGCACCCCTCTACAGACTCTCCCCCATGGAGACACAAACCCTCAAAACACACATTGAGGACAACTAGCTAAAGGCTTCATCCGCCCATCAGAATTCCCGTGGGGTGCAGCAGTGTTCTTCATAAAGAAAAAAGGAAGGCACTCTGCGTCTAGTAACCAACTACAGAGCACTAAATGCAAGCACAGTAAAGAATAAATACCCTCTTCCACTCATAGAGGATCTGTTTGCAAGACTCTCAGGAGCCAAATTTTTCTCCAAAATTTACCTCACCTCAGGTTATAACCAAGTTGAAGTAAAAGAAAAGGACATACCAAAAACCGTGTTCCATACGCAATTTGGATCTTTTGAATTCCAAGTAATGAACTTTGGGATGACCAACGCTCCCGTGATGTTTGTCACCATGATGAACCAAGCGCTGAATGGCCTCTTGAATACATTATGCTACCTTGATTATATCATCATATTCTCAAAAACAAAAGAGGAACAGCTCACACATGTCTGCAAGACACTCAATTGACTCGCAAAGCACAAACTTTTATGCAAAACCAAGTAAGTGCCAATTTATGGAAAAGGAATTCCTGTTCTTGGGCCACATTATATCTGATGGTGGCATCAAAGCAGATCCAGATAAAATTAAAGCAATAAATACCATACAACGCCCCATCTCTGTTAAGCAAGTTAGATGCTTTCTTGGTATGGTAGCTTACCTAAGGAAATACATCAAAGACTGCAAAAAACTAACCACACCAATCAATGACTTAATCAAGGATAATTCCAAAAAGAAATTCATCTGGACACCAGAATGTGATAAGAATTTCCAATTATTAAAACAAGCTCTGATCAAAGCCCCAATCTTGCAATACCCTAATAACAATGGGTGCTACAAGCTCGAGTCAGATGCCAATGACACCGCCATTGGCGCAGTCCTGCGCATCCACCAGCCAGGGCAGCAAGACTTCCTGCCAGTATGTTATGAAAGCAGAAAACAAACTAATACTGATCAGAGATACCCAACACACAATAAGGAATTACTAGCAATATACCACACATGCAAGAAATGGAGATGTTACTTAAAAGAACATTTAAACGTCCAAGTACTAACTGACCATAAATCCTTAATATATTTCAAAACTCAGAACACACTTGCACAGCAACAAGCCAAATGGATGTCCTTGCTGGAACAGCTTAATTTGGATATCCAATACAAAAAGGGGACAGAGCTGGTCATGGCTGATGCTCTCTCTAGACTATGTCAGCCTAGAGAGGATCACCCTGACCATCTGGACCTTGACTGGCCTAACCTGTACAACACTGAGTATAAAACCAAAGGGAAAGACCCCTCAACACATCAAATGACCCACAATACATTAGTGAGGAACAAAAAGTATTCATGTATCAAATGGCACAGTATATCAAATCATTAACGGCAAACATGTCCTGTACATCCCACTTGCACAAAGAGTTGACACCATACTAAGACATCACCGCCTACTAGTACATACAAAGGCTAACAACCTATACCTCACACTAAAAGAGATAGTATGGTGGCCCAACCTCAAACAGAATATAGTTGATGTTCTGAAAAAGTGCACAGTGTACAAGAAATACACCAGTATAAAGGCTCCTCAGCCAACAGTCAACCCAGTACCATACCCTGAACCATTCAAGGTTTGGGGACTGGATGTAGTGGGCCCCTTCCCAGAAACAAAAACAAACCAACTTTTCTTAATTGTAGCTATCAACTTTGCCACACGCTGGCCCATCTTCTGGGCAACAAAGGACTATAAAGCAGAAACCATCAACTGTTTCATTAACAAAGTAATAATAGCCAACTATGACACTCCAGACTACATCATAACTGATGGAGCAACAGAGTTATCAGGTCACGTAGCAAATGACAATTTAAAATCCAAAAACATTAAACACTCCACAACCTCTCTGTACAGGCCACAGGCCAACGGCAGAGTGGAACGCCTCAACAGCAGCCTTATCAGGACCCTAGAGAAAATAATGGATGGCAAAGCCAAAGACACATGGCCACTACATGTCAAACATGCATTAATAGTATCCTGAGTCCTCACCAATCAAGGAACAGGCTATTCACTGTTTGAGCTAACATATGGGTACAACCCAGAAATAATCACCCACAACAAACAGCCATACATAAAGATCCCCCTGGGGAAACCCCCCACAGTAGAACAAGTACCAAATCTACAACACATCTGCCTCAAAGCTAAAATAGCATAAATAAAGAGTCTCAAAACACAAAAGATAACATCCACAGAGGAACCACTTCCTATCAACTCCCCTGTCTGATTTCTAGCTGGCAACATAAAGAAACTAGACTCAATACACCAGGGACCAGGAAGAATCATCAAGTACATACCAGATCACAACACCTATCTAGTAAAGTTCCAAGGTGCCAAACCCCTAATTGTCAAGAAATACCACAGAACCTGTCTCCGCCTCAGTAAAGGAGAACACTCAACCCAACTAGTTCCAACTAGAAAACAGCTCCAGGAGCATCAGGCAGCAGCCGTGAAAACAAAGCCCCCTCCTGATGCACCAGAGTAACCCCTTAAGGGGGTGTCAAGGGTCTGGATGTACAAGCATTCTGGCTATTGCCAACCTACTTAACATCCAGACATTGCCCAATTTGGTGCTCTTCCAATATACCGTTCAACATACCAAGAATGGTAACCAAGCAATATCACATGACTGTCCAAGTATCCAGTGGCTGGAACCCATATTGCACATGATCAACCCCTAGGTTTGATCCAACTAAATCCCTACCACAGTCAAGTCTATATAAGTCTAAAGTATTATCCAATAAAATATACTTCTCTTCTTTCTTAATTCCATATTTGAAGCTTCCCCAAAAGGCGCTCCTTATCACTTTCCATGAATGCCTACTTACTCTCTTTAAAGGCACTGAGACTCCTTCTTCCCAACCCATTCTTGTGAAAGGAGAACTTGAGTATGAGTTGAATTGTATTTTGGCCTCCCATAAGAACCAATATTGACTGGAATGTTTGGTGTCTTGGAAAGGTTATCCCAATTCTGAAAATCCATGGGTTTCTCACTATGACTGTTTCAATTCCACAGATCTTATCCAAGAGCTTTACAATCACAATCCTACTGCCATTGGTCACCCCAAGCTTACCTTAGCGGCAATTAAGCTTCCTCCTGCCCATAAGAACTTCTCCTTGTCCCATCTGCCAGATGGCAGTATTGTGCCCCGGGAAAAAAACAGAGGGTAATGTCACAGTAAATTCCATAACGCCGGGAATTATTTGGCCAAGTAGAAAGGCTCAAAAATCCAGAAACCCTTTAACAAAATTGACCAATTTAACAGACTTGAACCAAACAGTTGATTGAAAATGAGTTATGGCTGCTCCAGTTTGCCATTTGAATCTGATTCCCCCCTGTAAGCTGATATTGATAAATTAACATAATTTGAGGGTCACCCAATATGATCTTATCTATCAGCATGGTCATCAGAAGTTGGTCACTCAAGGGTTCTTTGAAAACTGGACCAGATACTCACTTGACAATGTGGAAGGAAAAGGAGCCCAGGATCCAGGCGGTATTGCTTAGTTGAATTTTGATATATATTGAATAATTTTCACTGTTTCAACTCTTAAGAGTTGAGTCCTCCCAAAAATTTTACTCAATAAAATCAAATATCCTTTGGTCTAACTTTTATTTGATTTGCATCCTGTAGTTGGCTTTCTGCGCTACATTTCCTACAATTTAATTCTTAGCTGGATTATTACGGAAAGATACAGCCCTGCTGTTGGTACTTTGTTGTTGCCTCCCCCAAATGTTAATCCAATGCCTGCCAATCTTGGAGTTGTTCCTCCTATATTAGAAACTGAAACTCTGGTTCTATCCCAATGTCCTGAATTTTATGCTGAAACCACTCTGATTCTCTTGCAGGCCATTTATCTTGGGCTCTTTTGGTTAGGGTTAATCATTTTGCTTAACCCTAGTATCTCATTTGTAAATTTCATAAAAGAGTATCTGAAGCTGTGTTGGTAGTTAATCATAACTCCATGTGGATTTGGGTGGTGATTCCCCACCACTTGAAGACAGCCTCTTATTATCCAGTGATTTCTGTCACATAAAGTTCTCAAGCAGGTAAGAGATTGTATGCTCCAGTGGGAAGCATAAGCAAGCAGCCCCATGCTACTGGCTCATTTTTGGTATGTTCTTGAATGAAAGCTTCTCCAGGATGTCCCAAATAAGCTCAATGGAGTTTACACAGTAAACAAACTGAGAAAAGCCAGGTCCAGGCGGACCAACTGGGCATTCTTGTAGAAAGCAACTGCCCACTCAGATGCCCCTTGCCATGTGTCAGTGCAGCTAACTCCTCCCTAGCTATTGGGAAGAAACTGTTGATTCTGTCTTGAGCTTGTGCACAACAGAAGGTAACAGGGCCAACTACCTAGCCACATGATTAGCGTAGTTGGCATAGAACATGGCAGGAAAAAACAGGACTAGGGCCTGGCATTTTACATCATCAATGAATTCTATGAAAAAGGTTATAATTTAGGAATTTTTATTGATTTTTTATTTTTAGATTACCTTCTTAGGTGTACTTCTTGCTGGCAGCTTCCGCAGGCTTGGCCATCCTTGGTGTAACCAGTTGTGCAGGCAAAATTCTATCATTGTCCAGGCCCTCTTTATTGGTTTGAGATGTGCATATATCTCAAGGTTATTGACCCAGACATATAGTGCAGAGACGGCAAAGGGCTTGAACTAAAGGCCTTCTAAAACAGTTCTCTGGAAGTTTAGAAGACGCTCAATTGTCTTTTCTGATGTGTCAGCATTTTGGTCATTAGGGCCTTTGTGGACACCTTTTAGATTTTGTCCCCTGTGAGGATGGCGGACTTGACCCTCACTTTGAACTTTCAATCAATGTCTTTGATCTTTGCAATTGCAAGTTCTAGATCATTCATAAGCTTCTCAAGTTCTCTCATATGATTTTTTACTAACCTTTGTATATGTTTTTATAGCTTTTACCCCAATAAACTCTGTGTTATTCTGATACTATTGTTTCTTTGTTTATCCTTGTTTTTTTTCATTTACTACAGTATCTCATCATTTTACACTTTGTGTATATGTTTTTACATCTATCTCAATATGTGTTGTTTGCTTTGTGTTTTTAATTGCCTCCATAATTTTCATATTGTTTTTGCTCTTTAAAAAGCCCCTTGTGAAAATATTAGCAACACTTTGATGATCATCCAAATTTAAATTAGAAAATTAATAAGTTTATTGTGTTTAGAAGAAATTGTTGCTGATCCAAATTCTAAAGCTTAATGATAAACTTTAAGCCAATCAGGAGTCAATTGAGAGAGTGATTGTAGTTACATAAAGGGGCATTTAATAATTATTTGCTGTTTATGCGCTAATTAATCTTAGTGGCAGGTTGTTTTACCATTGTGCAACATTGCTACTGTGGCAAGTTGTTGGTGGACTAGTGTGCAATCAGCTGCTGGATTAGCACTAGTCCACAAACAACTTGCCATAGCAGCAATGGCGCACAATTGCAAAACATCCAGCCAATCAGATTAATTAGTGCACATGCATCAAAGAATTATTGAGTACTCTTTATGTCACAACAATCAATTTCTCACTCAGTTCCTAATTGTCTTAAAGTTTATCATTAGGGTTTTGAATTTGGATCAGTGACAACTTTATCTAAACACATTAAACTTATAATTTTATAATTTAAATTTAGCTGATCATCAAAGTGTTGCTAATATTTTCACAAGGGGCTTTATAAAGTGCTAAAAATAACTGTGTTCTGGATCTAGATACACAGCATAGGAAATATATGATTTTATAGAAATAAGCTGAACATAAGGAATAAAGCCAACTATAAACAAAGAGAAAATGAACAATTGAAATTCAAGATAAAGACTATATAAAAAATAAATGTCTGGCGGCAGGAAGTTTATTTAGGACAGAAAGAGGGATACCTATGAGGCAGAATAGTGCGTAAAGGAAGGCATAGAGCTGGTGCTGGCCTGAGGGGCCTGGGATTAGGTGAGAGGGGCTGGCAGGTGGGGAGTGGTGCTGGCAGGGGTTGACCTAATTGGATTTATTGTGATTGTCATGTTCTAAGGCGCGGCACAGACACACAGCGGGAAATCCTAACCTTAGGATTGGATTAATACTAAGTCTCATTTAGTTGGCAGAAAAAGTGAAGAAATTACCTTGTGGCACTGAATAATAAATCTCTACCAGTTGTGGCTAGATAAAAGCGCTAAAGTACTTGAAAACACAAAGAAAGAAATGTGAATAGAACTTAATTTTATTGATGGTGTGAAAAAGAATATATATTATTTGTGGTTACCACAAAACAATACGAGGACAGTAGGATCACTTGTGTTGTAACATCTTTGATTACTCCCTCTTGGGGAATTAACACCCCAATTAAATCACCAAGCAGCTCACCAAGTGGTTCACCGCCCAGGCAATAAACTGGTGGCACCATTATCAGTTAACCATCTATGACAAGGATCATTCAATCCAGGTCCTAAATGGAACACAACTTGATTAAGCCTCATGACTCAAGAGGAACATTACTCAGATAAGCCCCATGATCTCCATGACGTACATGGACAACATGTGGCTTGTCATGATACTATATAGTATTCTATATTCATATCCAATAAAGTATCATTCTCTTCTTAATCTTCCCCTTTATTTTGTTTATTATACTTCCCAGAAGTATAAACTCAACACTTGCCACAAGTATGAATGGGTAAGTGAGTTGCACAGAACTAGGAAGACAAACAGTGGAATTCACATCTTCAAAAATAGTCCCATTTTGAGGGGCAAAAGCAAAAGCAAGGGATTTGTCCTCAAAATAATCCAACAAAGGCAAAATTGAAATAGTGTGAATAGTGGCATTCACAACAAAAGTCTTTCAAGGAGGCACTTTGGAAAGCAAGCCACTCACTCTGCCCTTTCACCTCAGCCTGCAAGTTCTCAAGCTCAGCCTTGAGGGAAGCAACACCTTGTTTTCCGCGGTTGCTCACTTGCTTTACCTCCCTAAATATGTCATTATGAGAGGCTGCAATGTTTTCTACTTGGTGTTGTATCTTGCCAATCTTGGGATAGCTGTGTTTTCTAAAGGTTGAGTTGTTGGCAGACTGGTTGGAAAATTAAGATAGTACTTACTGGCAAAGTTGGGAGGACTCTTCTCTGATAGTGTCCTTGATGTGGTTGTCATACTGGACAAAGTCATCTCAAAGTGCCAGAACCTCAGCCTTAGTAGTTTTGGCAACATTACTTGCCTCCTTGGCCTTCTGCCAAGAAAGAGGCTGTATCTCATCTATATTTTCTTTGTTGGTGAAAACCTTGTCTCTCAGATCATGCAGATGGCTACTGTGTTGTTTCAAAGAGGTGCTGTATATTGCAAGAAGGTCATCTAGGATACTCTTGTTAGAGTTAGCACTCACTATTTATTCTTGGTGGCTATGACATGGCAAGTGATGTCCCGTGCCCAAACAGGTCCAAGACCGCAGTTCTTTAGGATAGACTTTATTATGTGAGTTAAGCAGTTATTCAGTTGATGAATAAGGTCCTCCATCTGGTGAGCCAGTAGTGCCTGTTTGTTCTTATTAGCTTGGGTGTATGCCCTAACCTCCTCAAACCTGGAGTTCAATTGCTGCACCAACCATTCTTGGTAATGCTGCTGGTGCTTGGCATAAGTCATCAGGTCCCAGAGCTCCATGTGGCACCGCGCCTGTACACTCAATAGCTGATGCAGTGCAGGGTGAACAAATCCTTGAAGATAGTCAACTGCTCTTTTGACCGTTGGAAAGCGCTCTAAATTTCCAGCTTCAGTTGCCAAATAGCTTCAAAACACAGACATAAGTTGTTAGGCTTGAGGATGCCGGTGGAAGAGAGACAACTGGATGTTTGTAGGTTCTTAACTGAGATGGTACCCAAGAATGAGCCCAGAGGCCACCGAGACTATATCCTGGCGGTTGACCTGGGTGAGGCATACCAAAGGTACCACAAGGACTTCAGTGTAGAGATGGAAAGGGAGGACATGCAAGTCCTCCACATTAATGACCTCTTCATGTTGGCAGAAAAATTGATCTCTCTCAATATTGCTGGTTTCCATGACCAAATGGTGTCCCCCAAATCCAGTTAGGCCTTTGAAAATGGAAGGCGGCATGTCAGAGTCAGAGGATGAGGGTTGATTAGAGTGTGTGGTGCCCCTGTAGTGAGCACTACTTGTTGAAACTTGGCATACACCAGCAGATTCAACAGGAGAATTAATAGGTAGGGGCACACACTTACTGTATGCCTTCAAATGTGAAGTTTCTTAAGACATTGACCAAATTGTTCTTATAATTGATTACTTTATTTTATCCTATACAAGTAGGGAATAATCTGCCCCCTGGCGTTTACTACCAACGCCTTATATAGGGACATTCTCATATTGCTAATCATCAGTCACTGGCAATGTCTTCTAGGACATTTCAGCACACTGTAGAGCCTTGGTTGTGTTGGCAGAAAAAGGGATAACTTCCTATTTTAGGGCACAATCTGCAATTCCTAGCACAAGGACACCCTCTGCTAGCGCATCAATCAGTGATCCTTTTTTGTGTACAATCACTTCTATATTCAAACTACAATGGGAGTTGAATCAACACCTCAAGTCAAACCTGGCGCCTCGGCGTTATTCTATCCAAAAGCTGGCATCTCAGTACTTGATGTTAAAAATTGCGGTGTTCTGGCGCTTGTAATTAATCATGCTGGCATCTCAGCACTTGATGTAAACTGTAGTGGCGCTCTGCTGCCAGAAATAACTAATGCTGACATCATTGCACATATTTTGACAATTGCTGGAGTCCTGGCGCTTCATTATTAAGGTTGAGGTGGCATGGCGTAGTTAATCTTTGATGGCAACATCATGGATCTCTAATTACACATTTATCTATGTAATTAATGTCATTAATTTGCAAAAGGGTAAATGATTGGCCCTTATCAATTTGTCATTAATTATCTAATGAATTAGGCTTCCCACAGTCACTGGTCAACAATTCTTCACAGCTACCCAAGTTAGTAGCTATGACATCAATAAAGTATGAATAAAGCTAAATGGGTCTGAATTATACCATTTAATATAAGGAAGGTTAAGACAAATACAACTTTCCTGTGACCTAAGCAAAGAGCTTTCAGATTGGTTCAGATGGAACAAATTATATCACATTTAAGATAATTGGGATATTTCAGAGCTAAAGGTCCACCTTCAGGACTAAACTTTACAGTGATTTGATATCTCCCTGAGTAGAATCACATAGTATATAGCTTTAAATTTAATGAACTTAATTTAACTTGTTATCTTGATTGATGTTTTTTCAAAAATGCATTAAATAGCGGAGCTTACAATTGAAACCAGGCAAACTAATAAAATTCCTATAGCTTAGTATAACTATGGCATGTGTGTGGTCTCAGGTGTTTTATTTAGATTGAATTAAGATAGAAGTGAAGATTGATAAACTTTAGAAGTTAAACTTAAACCTTGTAAAATAGACAAAGTGTGGAATTCGATTGAATCAGTTTTACATCATCTAAATATGATCTTAGCTCCCATAATTCAATAGTATATGCTAAAGTCTGATGAAAGCAAGATCTGGGGTAAACAAAATATAGCGATTAAATATATCTGGTTTTGAATCTTGAAGCAGGAAAGACCAGCAAGAAGCTAATTATGTAGTTTTCCTGGTCGTCTACAAGAAAAACAATATTGAAGCAGCTAAATTTAGTTTTGCCATATCGACTATTGATCAAAATTATAAATAGAAAAGCCTGCATTTAGACTTTTATAAAAGGTAGATAAAATTACTAGCCCTGTACTATAGTCTTAACTGATTCGGGATGAAGGAGGGAATCATAATTCTCAATGGAAACACAGTTTTATGGAATATTAAATATGACTTTAGCAGAGTAGCTGGAGCCAAAGATTAAATGAAAGAATAAGCTTTTGAAAACTTAACCAAATAGTTTTTTATTTCATGAATATGTTCAACTCGGCTCAATGTGAAATATCCTATAATCAAAAATTACCATCGCGCTAAAGCCTGAAAAGCAACAATGTTTTTAACAAATTATATAATTCCTCAACAAAAAATGCAAGCAAGAACAAGCTTATGATTTTCAAGTTTCTATTTTAAATTAGACGTCTTTTTAAACTTTGGCAATACCTTTACGTTTTTTGAATAAAATGCCCATATGATTAGATTGGTTAGATTCCATTTGGTTATCATGATAAGATATGTGAATTTCACCTGTAACTATTTGCTCAAATTTTCAATCGCCAAATAAAAGTTTCTTAGAATTAAAGCCAAACTAGTTTATGACGTCAATACTAAACACCCAAGCTTGGTCCTTTAATTTCAAATGACACGATCCATATATTTCTAATTTAACTTGTGAAAGCCACACAGATCCTAATTTGATTTGAAGCTCCAAAAGTTTCACCAATAAGATACGAGTGGATGTTGGAATAATTTATGGGATCCTTAGGCAGCAGACCTGATCCATATATTAGAATTTAAGGATGTAGAGTGTAAGGACCAAAGCACGCGAGCGCTCTCTAAAATACTGATCTACTTGTTGCAATATTGACTTTTGATAAGCGATGCAAGGTGGAAGGGTTTCTCCGTTTGTAGAAACTTTGTATAGGTAACTTGTGCTTCGATCTATGATTTACGCCTTCAAGTTTACTATCTGATGGTCAGTACAATGATATCTTTTCTTGGGATCCATCTGGTCGCAGCTTCATCATCTTCAGCATCAAAAGGTTCGAAAACGATATTCTCAAGAGATTCTTTAAAAACAGCTCTGCTAGCTCTTTTTTTCGCCAGCTGAATGTAAGGATATTTTTATACTTTTAATCTTCTAGCTTTATGAGTTTCGTCGAATCTCTGATGGACGTAAATCAAAAAATACTTTCAAGGTAGAGATGGGAGAGTTCGGCCATAGTGAATTTCTCAGAGAGCAACCTCACAGATTAGCATATGTTTGCCGGAAGCCTGTTAATCGTGAAGGCCGTGCAAGGAAGGCTATTCATGATCCTTATTTAATAAGGACAACCTGTCCTGTTTCTCAAAGGACCCCAATAATTCTGCATGCATATATCAGCAATCCAGAATCAATTATTGTTAATCACTCAGATGAAAGTAATACTCACTCGTCTGAAAGTTCACCCAAGAAGAAAAAGCCTTTATTTTATTTGGCTGACCTCCCTCCTACTCAATCTCATCCTCAATCCCAGCTTTCCTGTTATGATATCCCTGCTCTCTTATAAATATCTTATTATTTTTAATCTTTATATTTATTTTTTAAATCTGTTTTAAGCACTAGTACACACTATTATATCTCTTTTAAGAGTTTCAAATAATCAAATATAAGACTAAGCAAACCTCCATAGTAAGGCTTATTCAACAAATATCCAATAAAGATAGAATCATTATTGGAATCAGAAAATGTATTGTCAAGGGAGTAAACTCAAACCTTCCATTTTGATGATCCTTCCCTGCCCTGCCCTTTGCCAACACATTGGTTCAGTCACTTGGCAATCAGTCACACTACCTCCCCCACTCCTATTTGATCCTGAACATTACTGGGACCAACCCAAAATCACTTCAGCTTAAAAGCCAAAGCTTCTATTCAACAAAAATGATATTCCCTTTTTTCTATTAGCTTTCCCTTCATAGCTGCTCATTGTCAATGGTAGCACCTTGTTTTCTATAACACTGAATGAAATATCAAACAAAACTGGGCCACTCACCAATTTGCTGTCCTCAATCAGGCCACATAGACAGACACATTTTATAATATCTTCCATTCTCATAACATTAATTAAGACACCCTACAGGGCACACCACATTTGAAGGATACATCTTTTTCAAGGCATGCATCAAAAATTTTCAGTACTGTATTTTTAATGTCAAAACTGTGGGGTTGACCCTTGGCAAGATTCTGCACAAGAGGATCCATGACCCCCAAACTGACTTTGCCATGACCCAAAGCCAAATATGGAAGCCAACTCAAATTAATAAATTCAGCAACAAGAACCAGTGATGATCCCAGCTTGGTGGATAGCTCAATTTGGCGCTTCACCTATTACAAGTGCTTACCACCCCTGGCCCAATTCAACTGATTGATCATCAGAATCTTGTTCCTCTTATAATGATTCACACCAACTATATAATTCCAATATATCAATAAAGATAATTATCTAGTTTCCAATTGTTTTCCCCCTTGTAACTCTGCTAACACAGCACAGTTACAAAATTGGTAGCACAGGTAGGTTCCTCATCCTACCTTTCTTTTCAAATTTCTTCTTGTTTCCTGTGCTTATTGCAGTCAACAAATATACATAATAATCATATCTGGAACCCCCTTGGATTAGACACCCTACACACTAGGAACCAACATATCAAATGTAAGACTTCAGACTTTTTCAACAACAGCTGCAGTTGTATCAAAGCCTGTGCTCAACCATCACCAACAAATTACTATTTCCCAAGGATACAAGAGATACAGCTAGTATTGAGACAATAGTTTTATTGATGAGCCTAAACAGGAGGAGATTGAATTGCTTGGAATACTAGAACTATGAGGGGTTTTATACCCAATTCTATGAAAAGGAGATGATAAGAGAATTATGTTTAAGCAAGATTAACTCATAATTTTGAATCAGAAATATATTGTCAAAAGTTAGATTCTGAAAGCTGGAATTAAGAGCTTTTGGCTGACACTAATTTGGGCTGAAATGGTTTAGTATTTGCGGAAATATAGGCAACCAAAGATGGTAAAGAAGAAACAAACAAACAAACAGAAGTCTTGGCATAAATATCAACAAAATAAGAAATATCAGTTGAGACTATAATTCTCAGTCCTGACATCAAAAGAACATGTTTTTTCTAGAACATGTTAATTCTGGTCCCCACATTCAATGCCTTGTCAAAAAAATGTTTCTTCCAACCACCCTTTTCAACCCTCAAACCAACAGCAAGAGCATTATATCTGCCCACGTAGCTCAGCAACTTTTCAGTGCTACCTTGGAGTTGTTCCCAGGAGCCAACAACAACGCCATAGTGTGGACCCAGTCAGCCCAGAATAGGTTGACACAGATGAAATGTGCAATCCGCTTCTGGATTTCAGAGATATTCATTTTCCTGACCCACAATGCAGCCACCTTGTGCAACAAGTGGCATGAGGACCATACAGAGAAAGACCGGAAGATATTTAAGCAGGACTTCTTGGTTAGGTTTGTAACAGAAGATGCTGCCCTTGTGATTGACCTCCAAGTAAAAAACTTGATGCAGACTGGTAAGGTAAAAGAATTAGCAAGAGCCTACAAGGAGCTGTGCCTGTGCGCGCCTTCAGAGATGGCCTTTGATAATCCTACAACACACTTTATGTAGTACAACACTCTCAAACCTCACATCATTAGACATGTTAACTAAGACCAAGTGACCAATCTCCAAAGCCTTTACTGCAAGGCAGAGAAAGCAGAGCAAACATCCAACATGATACATAAGTCACAGGCTGTGAAGAGAGAAAGACCTCAGGACTCTCACCCCCAGGAATGTTCTAGCTGCCCTCTGCCTAACAACAATAAAAAAGCAGATAATAAAACACAGACATATAATGACAATAGTAATGAGAACAATGGTCAATCCAATTGTACCCAATTTAGGGTTATCACTACCCAGGGTAAGCAGGATGAGAATAAAACCCAGGGAGAGCAATAAACAAGCCAAGCTCTCCCTGCTAACCTTCCACTTTGTCAAACAATGAGTGTTGCCCGGAGGACATGAATCAATGTCCAATGATCCAGGTCTGTTTGGAAGATCCAGTACTCTACACCATTGCCAGACACCCCAATAAACTGACGTCTTATCCTTTCTGCTTTTGAAGTTACACATGTTCAACACTCTTGGACTAAGACACAGATTGTATCCTCATTAACAGCAACTTTTTGAACAAGCTCAAGCTAGCTAAAAATCTTTTGCGGATTAAGAACATTGTTTTAGCTGATGAACTTCACATGGCTGTTACCCAGGAAACTTCCCCCTTTTCCATCATGCTAGAGAACCTTCACTCCACCATCCAAGGACCTGTCATTGACTTTCCCAGATTTGATGTGGTACTTGGCTTGGACTGGTTGAAAAAGAATAACCCTCATATTGACTGGGCTACTTCAGTATTGATCATCAAACAAAAAGGGATCAATCACCAAATCTACCCAGACACAGTGGATCATCTCCTTTGGGATAACATATTTTTATGCATTACCAAGATCCAAGAGGAGAAAGACAATCTCAAAGCAATTGACTGGGACTCCTGTCAGTACAAGGTCGTACATTTTAAGGACAAACAAGATACTATTACCCCTCAAGATCAATAAATAGTAAATTGAAATCCATATATCTTCAAGGAAGCTCTTCTAGGATTGCCTCCCAAGAAGCACATACAGCATACCATCCAGCTCAAAGGTGCATTTCCCAAGGCACATCCCATATATTGTCTCACACACAATGAGGATAACACACTTTGTGCCTACCTTAAAGAGGCCCTGGAGGAGGGGCTCATTTAGCCTTCATAGTTTCTCTTTGAGGCTGCTGTATTCTTTGTAGCAAAGAAAGATGGATCCCTCAGTGTTACAAAAGTAACAGCTTCAAGGCCCTGGGCAGGAATTGAACCCACTTCTAGCCACCAGGCAGGGCTAGAGACAGGGAAAATTTGCCCGCAACTGGATTTTTGCTTTTTGAAGCAAATCCATGTGCGGGAATCATTACTGCCCTGGTGGCAACTGAGGGGCCCGTTCTTGGCCCCAAAAGCTACGCCTAATCCTTGGTGGGGTTTGCTGAGCCTGGGCAGGCTATTTTTAGCTGCCCAGTAAACCTAGTTCAAGCCCATCCTCTATTAAGTAATTTGAGGTCCCCAATTAGGGACCCCTTTCTTAATCAAGCTCATTGGGCTCAGGAAAGCCAGTCAAGCCAGTCCACAAATGGTGATCAAATTGGGAAAACTCACATAATCCCAGAAGCCAAACCTGCCAGAACCAATGGCCAGCCAAGCCAAGATGGACCACCAAAAAGCCAAAAAAAACTGTTGAGAAAACCCCAAAAATGACCATGAAGCAGCCAACCAAATAGCAGAACCTGAGATGCCAAACCTTGCCACACAGATAGCACCAGAAGAATGCCCAGAGGCACCTGCATGTGAGTAAGTATATAAATCAGAAGCACTTGAAAAAAGTTCTGTATTGTCATCCTTACCAAATAAAGTTGTTATGAACCTTTGGTTCACCAATCTGTTTCCATACATATTTTTGATACTGCTCCATCTGCACACGCCCAAGCATCAGTACTCACCCCCTGGGATAGATAGCCAGACTCTATTTGACAAAACCAAAGCCTTTGACTACTACTGTCCACCCAACACACCATTTGGCCCTGTGCATTTCACTTAGTATCCCCCAAATTCTGACCACAAACCCTGGACCTTGGAAGACTTGCAGGGTACACCCGCCCAAACACACCTAAGGATCCCTACCAAATTTTCTGTGACAGCAAATCAGTCACCATCTACCCTTTGATCTTCAACAGGAAGTACAACAATCCTGCTGCCTACCTGGTCCCAATGGAATCACCCCCGACACTCAAACCAACCATCTCAACCCCACCCACCTCTGATGCCACTGGCCAGAGTAGTCAATTCCTGGTAGTGCTTTACCTGGCGCTCACAGGATTGATTGACTCTGCCTTGCCAGCAGCTGGACCTTGGGCTGTGGCTGGGAAGGCCTATATTACCTGGTAAAGTTAGGTCTCATCATTTGGTGGGCCATGCCAGTACCTGCTTTGACTCCTCCCTCACCTGCTGGATCTCCATGGTACTCTTGGTATCCTGACACTCAGGATGGTCACAGATTACTAAGCAATAAACAAGGTCACCATCAGGAATTGCTACCCCCTCCCACATATTGATAATCTTTTCAATGAATTAGGCGGAGAAGAAGTCTTCTCTAAGATTGATCTGACAGCTGGGTACAATCAGATTTGCATCAAGGAAGAATGCATTCCAAAAACTGCATTCCAGAATAAGTATGGCTTTTACAAGTGTGTTGTCCTTAACTTCAGAATGACCAACAAGCCATCAACCTTTGTCACATTTATGAATGAGGTATTTTACCCACATATTGGAAAACACACACTGGTATACCTGTACCATATCATATACAGCCTCACTGTTGAACAGCACCACAAGTACTTGGAGGCAGTGTTTTCAACCTTAGCACAACACAAGCTTTTTGCCAAACCATCCAAGTTCTAATTTCACTGTGAACAACTTCCCTTCCTGGGGCATGTGGTGTTCAAAGACAGCATCAAACCTGATAAGCAAAAAGTCCAGGCCTCTGCAAGATATCATCACCTAAGAAAAAGGGAGATTTAAGAACCTTTCTGAGTATGTTAGCCTACATATGCTGCTTTATCCCAGACTGTGATATACTCACAGCATTGTTATCTGCCATCACAGGTACCAAGTCTAAGTTTGTATGGACCCCCCAATGGGACCTTTGTTTCTGTTGCCTGAAGGAAAACTAATGTCTTCTCCCATCTTACAGTACCCAAAAATGGACAGTGATTATCAGATGGCTGCAGACGCCTCCAATGCCTCCATTGGGGGTGTACTTTGCATAAGAACATACACTGGAAACTTTATACTGGTGGCATGTAAATACTGAAAGCTAACTGACAGTGAATATCATTACCTAATACACAACAAGGAATTTCTAGCCATTATACACTGCCTAGCAAAGTGGTGTTGTTACTTAGAACAGCAGGAGTAATTAACATCCCTGACCAACCACAAATTGCTCATCTACTTCAAAATGAAAGCCAACCTCTCCTGCCAATAAGCACGCTGGATGGTGTTTGTAGAGCAGTTAAATATAAGCATCTAGAACAAGCCTGTGGCAGAGTTGGTAACAGATGGTGCACTATTGCAACTGTTGTGAATGCCACCATTCACCATATTTCAATTTTGCCTTCAATGGGTTATTTTGAGGACAAATCTCTCTCTTTTGCTTTTGCCCTTTGAAATGAGTCTGGCCCTGAATTGGGAAGTCTAATTGTTCAGTTTCCTGATTTTGCGCAACTCACTTGCCCCACTAATGCTTGTGGCAAGTGATCCTACTGTCCTGGTAGTGTTTGTGGTATTGTCAACCACCATATATTCTATTTCTTATTCACCAATAAATATTAAGTTCTATTCACATTTCTGTCTTTGTGTCTTCAAGTACTATGGCGCCTCTCTAGCCACGTCTAGTAGATATTATTCAATCAGGACCACAAGGTAATCACATAGCCTTCACTACCATTCTAACAAAGACTTTATACAAATTCAATCCTAAGGTTAGGATTTCCTGTTGTGTATCTGTGCTGCGCCTCAGAACACAACAAAAATGATGCTTACTACAGGGGCTGTAAGCCCCTTGGTTATCCCTTTTGAAACCACGTTTTCAGGTCCTTTTCCTCCTCCTATACAAGAGCTGACTTCACCTGAAATCACCAGTCCTCCTATTGAGGAAGACATAACAGACCCACCTATTGTCTCTACTGTGCTGAAACTTGGGAATTGTCCTCGCCTAGTGGCCTACTCTTTGGGTACCCCTGACTTGGAACAAGTCATGGCAGTAGCCCTTGGGTTAGCCTAGGATGGAGCCATTCCTTGCCTCCAGCTACAGTTCAGTTGAGCAATACTACAAATTGATTGTGGCTCCACAATTTCCACAACATCTCCTCTCAGAAGCTGGCTCTGCTGAGCACCTATTGTCATCCTTTGTACAACCTTCCTTGGCCCACCATCAAACAGTGTTAGGGCTTCACATTCAGGAGATTTTATCTCTACAAGCCGCCTTCACTCATCACTGGGATCAGTTTGCGGCTTACCAGCAGTGGATCCACTCCCTGTTTTACTTGGTATCCGACAATCAGCTCAACTCTGTCACCTCCCAAACCTGATTGGTCAATTCCATCAAAAGAATGCACCAGTCTATCCCTGAGTACATCAGAGAGCGTCTACATGGGTTTCACCAGTTGGAACAGCCCTGGAGCACTCAAGTAGATTCCACTCTGAACGCCTATCTCATCAATTTTGAACAACTTGTGCAGCAGCTCAACAAGTTCAGTGCTTACTCCTTTGACCAATTACAGCAAGTAGAAGCCCTTGCTGCAAAAAGCCTCTGTAAACTTGGAAAAGAATTTGATCAAGAAAGGGCTGCTACCGCCGCCACCATTGCCAAACTTTAGATTCAAGCAAATGGATTGTCTACTCCCAAACCAGATGCTCCTCCTTCTCCTCCATCTGATGATTTGGTAGATAAAGATTAGAAACTATGGGATGTCATTTGAGAGTTAAGAGTGTCCACCTGCAGCCAGGATTGTCCTACCAAAGCCTCTCAGCCAGATCCTCAAGTGCTTGCTCTGACAACTCAAGTTGCTGACTTACAACAAGAGATCACTGCCTTGAGTGAGATGATGGCATCTGTTGTTAGTCCAACTGGGATTACTGATGAAGATGACTGTTGCCCTGGCTTTTCAGGGGCTCCCTGAATTCACTGTGCTAGAGAGTTGATAGCTCTAGCTAATGAGGTGGACCATTTGAAACAAGACTACTCTGAGCTTGATAAAGACGTACAAGAAATGAGTGAATTAATTGATTCAGTAAATGACAGATTTGCTCCTTGACTTTTGGTGGGTCTATCTATTACCTCTTGGCTGGCTAAGCTTTCTTGGTAGTACCTGTGCAGGGCCAAAGCCTAGATGCTACTGAGCGGCAGACCACCCTAGCTAATAATATGGGCACCCACACTGCTGAAATCTTGACTACTCTTGAGGAGAGTGTTTGTCAGCTGTGGGCCAGGCAGCCCCCTCCAAATCTGAAGCAGAATTCTCCCCAATATAAATGTACTTGATAGAAACAATGATGGTCCAACTCCCAAAGCACACTTCAAACCTACCTTTAAACAAGTCTCAGACCCCAAAACTTCTACCATTGCAGCTTTCCTAACTATCTACAAAACTGCCATGAGGAGAGCCTCTGATGAGGTTAAGAAGGAACACATTATAATCTGCCTGCACCCAGCCTGTCAGGAGGAGATAGTTCCCAAATTGCCCACCATTGAGACTTGGGAAGAAATGAAGCAGCTTCTGATCAAAAAATTTGGTGGCAATCTTAGTTTGGAAGTGAAGAAGGACGTCTTCATGCACATTGCTTTCAAACCAAAGGAGGCCCTAGCTGAATTTGCAGATAGATTCTACATGTAAGGACAGCAACTGATAATGAGCAGACAATTGACAACACATAAAGCTTACATGGCTTGCGCTCAAGCTCTCAAGGTTAATCAGCTTCTGTGCCTTCACTTTAAGTCTCATAAAGCCATGCTTTCCTCTATGAAGAGCATAAAGACACTGTTAAAGGATATGTACCTTACCCATTCTGGAGCAGTTGTGCAGGAGCATTGTGCCGCCTCTAACTCTGGTTTGTCTTCCTGCGGCCCTCACATCCTCACCATGAATTTACAAAATCCTCCTAGACGCCAAGGCTGCCATAACTGTGACCAGATAGGTCACCACTCTCAAGTCTGCACCAATCCCCAGGTTGAAGGAGCTGATTCCAAGGAGCAGGCAGGAAAAGAACAGTCAACCTAGAGGCAGAGACGCTCTTGGTTGACAATTCTTCCAAGTCTTCTTCAATTCCCCCCTCCATGGCTGACTCTGAGCCTGCTGACACTGAGGCTCCTCCCATTCTGCTACTGTTCCACAACATCTATGACAACTCTGAAATGGACAATTCAGATGTGGAAGATCCTGATGCCTATGGGTATTCAGTTTGCGCTGTCCCCAAAACTATTGTTGTCCCTTATAAGTTGCATTCTGGGAAAACTAAAACAACTGCCAAGCCTCTGCCTGAAGTCAAAGAGGTTGTCTCTTGATCCATATCTCACTCAAGCCAAGAGATCCCATGTGCTTGTTGAGTCTTCCAAGGAAGCTGCTGAGGTTGCTGACGCTGTGTTCAAAAATGTCTCAGTCTTGCTTCCTCTTCAGACAGTCTATAAGAAATTAATGAGTCTAGGATGCATGATTGAAAAATGGGATAAAGAACTGGCAGAAGCCCAAGACATTCTGGCTGTCCTCCTTACCTTTGGTTGCACTACCACTTATGTGGAAATATCCATCCAAAAAGTGAAAATCAAGGCCATCTTAGACACAGGGTCTCCTGTTAATGTTGTCTCCTCAAAGCTTGTCAAGAAGCTCAAACTTGCCCCCATCCTTAATTACCACCATTTATATGGCACAGCTGGGCTATCCATGACTCGTGCTATAGGAGCTTATTCTGCTCTTCCCATGCAGGTTGGCAAGCTACTCTTGGCTGTGCCTGCTGTTGTCTTGGAGAATAAGAGTTATGACCTCCTAGTTGGTACTCAATTCCTTAGGGAATACAATGGGATCATCAACTTAAAGGATGGCTACCTCTTTATCTTAAGGTATGATGTCCCTCTGATCTTTGAAGAGCCAGTTAAAGTTCCTAGGAAGCGCCTCAAGACTTGTGCCTTAGAATATCCAACTGGTGTTTTCACTCTAAAATACCATACCCATTCCTCCAACATGAAGTGTCCTCCTATGGCTTGCCCTGCATCTGAGGGGGTTCCTCTCTTGGCCACTTCTGCTGTAACCATCCCCCCTGGATCTCAGGCTATCCTAGACTCCCAAATATTGTATGAGCTACCTAAGCGTACGTTTCTAGAGTTATACTCTCCTCCCTTGCTAGGACGCAAAGAACCCTATATCTGTCTAGGGATCTTGGATGTCTCTCATAAAGACCCTGTTCAATTGCTGGTTGTCAACTTAAATGCTCTAATCATATGATGTGTCTAGAGGGCAGGTTGTTGGCTATGGCAAGTTGCTGAATGCTCCTGATGTCCTATTGCTACACCCCTTTGGTACGTTCCAGGACTTTAATCTACCTGAGAACAAACCCCAAGTCCTATCCTTGTTCACTGCGCAAGACTCCCTACAACTATCTCTGGTTCAACAGAAAGAGGTTCTTGACCTACTGGATCAGTTTTCAGTATCTTTGCTAAAGATAGCAATAAGTATGGTCTAGCCAAAGGCATCATTCACCAGATTGATACTGGTGATGCTCCCCCCTTCCATGCTAAACCTTATTGCCACAGCCGTGTGGAGGATGCTCAAGTGTCTAAAGAGCTGAAACAACTTCTAGATGCTGGACTGCTTGCTCCTTTCCAAAGTCCATGGGCCTCCCCCTTGCTCATACTTAAAAAGAAGGATGGAGGTCATTGTATTGTGATGGACTACCACCAATTAAACTCTTTGACTAAAAAGGACTCTTACCCTTTAACACACATTGATGATGCTCTCCGCCGCCTTGGAGGCTCTAAGTTCTTCTCTGCTATGGACCTAGCCTCTGGGTACTGGCAGGTTGATCTCTCTCCCAAGGATAGACAGAAGGCTGCGCTCATCAATTCTGAGGGATTGTTTGAGTCTACACAAATGCTGCAAGGACTTTGCAATGCTCCAGCTATTTTCCAACAAGCCATGGACTCCATCCTCTATGATTTGAAGCTCTTGTGTGTCCTAGTGTACTTAGATGATATAACAGTCTTTAGTGCTACCTTCACCAACCACCTGGCTCATCTCAAGGAAGTTTTAATAAAGATTTGAGAAGCTGGTCTCAAGTTAAAACCATCTAAGTGTGCCTTCTTTAAAGAACGCCTCAAATTCTTGGGACATGAGGTGACACAGACAGGAATTTTCTCCATGACTAATAAAGTTGAGGCCATTGACAAAATGCTTCCACCCACCAACCTACAAGAAGTTCAAGTCTTTCTGGGCACAATGGGATACTACAGACAATTCATCCCCAATTTTGCTGAAACTAGCAAACCCTTGGTCCAGCTGCTGTGTAATGTCCCTTTTAAATGGACCACCAGCCAGCAACAAGCCTTTGAGACTCTCAAAAAAAAGCTCAAAGTGGCACCCATTCTAGTATATCCTGATTAAAATAAGGAGTTCATCCTATATACTGATGCTAGTGACCTGGCCATTGGAGCCATCTTGGCTCAATTGGATGATAAAGGTGTGGATCACCCTGTAGCTTATACCTCTTGTGTCCTCAATAAACATGAGAAGAACTATAGTGTAACAGGGAAAGAGTGTCTTGTTGTATTGCATACTGTTAAACAATTCTCTCATTACTTGTATTGCACCCATTTCACTGTGGTTACTGACCACACTTTGCTCAAATGGTTACAACAACTTAAGGAGCCAGAAGGACAAATAGCTAGATGGGCTCTCTGCCTGCAGGGGTACAACTTCACTGTGCTACATTGTCCCAGGATTTGACATCAGAACACTGATGGATTGTCTAGAATGATCATCCTTGCTATACACCCTGCTGAGGTTGATTGACTGTATGAACTAATTGGATATCCTTCTTCATGGGAGAAAAAGACAGAAGAAGTTTGAGTTGCCCTTTCTAAATTATCTGAAGACACACTCATTTGCAACAATCAGCTTTTCAAGAAGGTACAAGACCAGTATCTGCCTTATGTATGGCCCAGTCTTTGCCTTTTGGTGGTTCTTCAAGATCATAAAGTGACAGGACACGGAGGTGTTGGCAAAACTTATGCCTGGCTCCAGAAGAAATACTTCTGGGAAAATCTTTGCCTGCTGATCCCAAATGTTATTGCTAGTTGCCATGATTTTCAGCTCCAACAACCTTGAGCTGCCGCTCACAAGTTCAAGCTAGTCCCCCCTCAACACACCTTTCACACTGTCAGCATTGACGCTATAGGACCTCTCCCTTGCTCTTGCTCTGGTTGCCGCTTTATCCTAATTGCTGTTGATCATTTTAGCAAGTGGGTAGAAGCTCGCCCTACTAAGGACATCACTGCCAAAACAACCGCCGCCTTTCTGCAGCAAGATGTATTCTTTTGCCACAGTTGTCCTCAAGAGTTGTTGTCTGACAATGGGACTAACTTCAATGCCAAGCTAGTAACCTCTATTGTTGAAGCCTTGGGGTCTCACCACTCTTTCTCTGCCCCCTATAATCCTTCCTCTAATGGGGCAGTTGAGTGCACAAATTCAACTCTGGTCTCTTTCATGAGGAAGCTCACTTATTCTGATGCTGCCAACTGGGATCTATACTTACCTGCTGCTCTCTTTGTCGTATTGCCTTAGCAAACATTGTATCACCAGGTATTCCTCTTTTGCTATGTTGTATGATTGTGAAGCCACCACTCTGTTGCTCTTGGGAGCCCCCTACTCTCCTCTGATAAGGCCATGAACCCTGATGACCATATCAAGGATCTAGTCAATCAAATCATTGATATTCAGGCCTCTGCCTACACGTCTGCATATAAGACCAAGATGCTTGAGCTCTCTCCAGACAATGCTGGACAATCTCCCCTGCCTGAGTTCAACATTGGGGACCAGATTCTTTACTGTCATCATAGAGTAGTAGGACGTGCTCATAAAATAGACTTGTTGTGGATTGGGCCCTTGGAAGTGACCTTCAAACAAGGATCAGAGTATACTGTAAAACTCCTCTCCAGTGGTCGCTTGTTTGCCTGAGTGCATGCCAAGTTTCTTTGCAAGTACTACCCCCTAAAGCCAATCTAGAGGGGGGCAATGTTTTGAATGCCGCCATTCACCATGTTTCAATTTTGCCTTCAATGGGTTATTTCAAGGATGAATCTCTCTCTTTTGCTTTTGCCCTTTGAAATGAGTCTGGCCCCAAAATAGGAAATTCAATTGTTTGGTCTTCTGATTCTGCGCAACTCACTTGCCCCACTCATGTTTGTGGCAAGTGATCCTACCATCCATGGTACTGTTTTGTGGTAAAGCTACACAGTATATGTTCCCTATCTCTTATTTACCCAATAAAAGTTAAGTTCTATTTGCATTCTTGTCTTTGTGTCTTCAAGTACTTTAGCGCCTCTCTAGCCATGTCTAGTAGATATTATTCAATTAGGGCCACAAGGTAATTACATAGCCTTTCCTGCCATTCTAACTAAGACTTAGTACAAATACAATCCTAAGGTTAGGATTTCCTGTTGTGACTCTGTTCTGCAACTCAGATCATGACAGTACCCAGTACTTGTATCACAATCCTGACTGATCAGGTGGCTACACTACAAGGTGAGATTGCTTACCTACGTTAAAACCTCTCAGATCAAGACAACTCTTCCTCTGAATCAAGTGGTGAAGGAAAAGAAGAAACTGACAAAGTACTTGCTCTTGAAAATCATGGGTGCTGCCCAGGTTTGGAAGGATAGCCACACATGAATTGTGCCTTTGCTCTGGATAACTTGGTGGCAGTGACCAATGACATTGCTTATAGGCAGGACGCTTTAGAACAAAAGGTTCAGAATCTCTCCCACCTATTGGAGACTATGGATGAGAAAATCTCCTCTTTGGTGTCCCAGGCTACAGCAATGGTCACTTGAGTCAATGGGGTCACAGGTACGTTGGCTGTCTAGCAGATAAAAATTAATGAGATTGAAACTGTAGTATCTACTTCCAGAGACATTGAAGGCCAGAATAGCTCCACCCTAGATATATTAGAAGAAAGCCTTTGACTTCTGTGGGCTAGACAACCTGCTTCTGAACCTGAGTTTGAAGGGAATCCACATATCAATGTTCTCAATCCAGGTGATAATAGTCAATCTACATCTTCCTCCATTGTTCCCAATTATAAGCCCACTTTCAATAAAATCTTTGATCCCAAGACCTCCACCATTGCTGTTTTCCTGACAATCTATGAGACAGCCATGCAGAGGGCTACTGATGACCTAAAAAAGGAGCATATCCTTACCTGTTTACATCCCACTTGCTAAGAGATGGTAGTCCCCAAGCTCCCATCCATAGTCACCTGGAAGGATATGAAACGTCTTCTCATTAAGGAGTTTGGAAGCAACCTCAGTCTGGAGGTTAAGAAGGATGCCTTAATACATATTACCTTCAAACCTAAGGAAAAATTGGCTGATTTTGCCAACCAATTCTAAATTGAGGGTCAAAAATTCATTACCAGTTGCCAGTGGACTTCTTGGGAGGCATACACCTCCTTCTCTAACACCTATAAAGTAAACCAACTCCTGTATCTACACTTTAAGGCGCACAAAGTGTCCCTTGACTCTGTGAAGAGTATCACAACTCTCCTACAGGATATTCATCTAACTCATGATGGAACTTTGGTTTGTAAGAGTAAGGCCAACAACTCTGGTACTACTTCTTGTACACCCCACATCATGACTCTTGGCTCTAATGGGCAGTCCAAACAACAAGTTTTTCACAATTGTGGTCAGATTAGACACCATTCACAAATCTTCACAAACCTGTGTGTAGAAGGATGTGATCCTAAAGAATAGGCAGGAAAAGAGAGGTCAGCTTAGAGGCAGAGAAAGTCTCTGCTGACCAACCTCTCTCATCTCCTCCTGATTTCCTCTATGATGAAGAGTTGCTTTCCTCTTCTGGACCTACCATCCTCCATCTATTCCATGATCTCTTGGGTGATTACAAACCCAAGAATTCTGACTATGATGATTCTGATAGTTATGATTATTCTGTGCTGGTTGTCCCTGAAAATGTGTCTGTTCCTTATAAACTCCTTTCTGAGAAAACCACCACCAAAACTTGTTCACCTTCAGTATGAGGCTAAAGCTATAGTGGCTTGTTCTTTATCTAGCTCAAGATCACTGTCCCCCTGTCTTAGTGAACTCCTTGGAGGAAGCCGCTGAGTTAGTTGAGGCCCTCTTCCAGAATGTTTCTGTATCTCTGCCGTTACAAACTGTTTATAAGGAAATTCCTGCCTTGGAATTTATGTTGGAAAAGTGGGAGAAAGAACTGGAAGGTGCTCAAGATGTCCTGACAGTCTTGCCCCCTTTGGAAAAGATATCAACCTGTGTAAAAGTATCCATCCAGAAAGTTAAGATTAAAGCTATCTTGGATACTGGCTCCCCTGTTAATGTAATATCCTCTAAGTTGATGAAGAAGCTCAAACTGGCTTCCTGATCTCAACTACATTCAATCCTACAGGACTGTGGGTATGGCCCAGACCAGGGCTATTAGCACTTAATATGCTCTACTAATGAGGTTTGGAAAGCTCCTCATTGCTTTCCCTGTAGTTGTTTTAGAGAATAAAAACTACAAACTCTTGGTAGGAACACAATTCCTTTGAGAGTACAATGGGATTGTTAACCTTTGAAATGGGTATTTGTCTCTTCTAGGATATGAGGTCCCTTTAATCTTTTAGGATCCTCTGCATATCTCAGGCAAAAGGCTTAAGACATGTGTCCTCAAGTACCCCACTGGAATCTTCTTGCTAAATTACAGGACTCATTATTATAATATGTGCTCCCCTCCTCCTTCCTGCCATGCTGAAGAAGGTGTACTGATGCTTTCTCCAGAGGCCATTACTATCTCCTGGGCTCCCAAGTGATTATTGACTCTCAGATATCCTACAAGTTGCCTGATAAATCTTTCTTAGAATTATACTCTCCTGAATCATTAAGTTGCAATGAGTCCTATTTATGCCCTGGGATCCTAGACCAAACTCAAAAAGAACCAGTACAACTGTTATTGGCCAACTTGAATGCCTTCTCCATGCAGGTCTCAAGGGGTCAGGCTGTGGGACATGGTTGCATCTTAGGCGCAGAACAGGTGGTCTCTCTCTATCCCTTTGGGACATTTGGTGACTTAAAATTACCTGAAGAGGATCCCCAAGTGCTCTTCCTGTTCACTGCTGCTGATTTTCCTCAACTCTTGCCTATCCAAAAGAAGGACATACTTGATTGGTTAGACTAATTTAAGGATATTTTTGCCTCTGGATCTAACAACTATGGGTTGGCCAAAGGTGTTATCCATTGAATTGATACCAGAGATGCCACCCTTTCTGCGCCAAGCCCTATAGACTCAGTTGAGTGGAAGATACTCAGGTATCTAAAGAGTTAAAACAGCTATTAGATGCTGGGTTGCTGGCCCTGTCTCAAAGCCCATGTGCCTCCCCTTTGCTGATCCTCAAGAAGAAGAATAGAAGACACAGGATTGTCATGGAATACCAATATATTAACTCCCTTACCAAAAAGGACTTGTATTCTCTGCCTTGAATTGATAATGCCCTTAGATATTTGGAAGGATCCAAATTCTTCTCTGCAATGAAATTTTGCTTCTGCATACTGGAAAGTAGACTTATCCCCTGAAGATTATGAGAAGGCCTCCCTCATTACATTCTGAAGGGCTCTTTGAGCCAACCTGGATGCCCCAGGGACTTTGTAACATTCCTGCTACTTTCCAGCAAGCTATGAATTCCATCTTGCAAGATCTGAAGCTCTCCTGTGTACTTGTATATCTAGATGGTATAACAGTGCTTGGTGCCACCTTTACTGATCATTTGGACCATCTTAAAGCTGTCTTCCTCAAAATACATTAAGCTGGCTTGAAACTCAAACCCTCCAAGTGTGTTTTCTTCAAGGAGCAACTTGAGTTCTTGGGCCATGAGGTCAATCAGACTGGGATATGGCCCATGAACAATAAGGTTGACATCATTGATAAGATGTTGCCCCCACTAACCTTTTCAAAGTCCAAATATTTCTTGGTATGATGGGGTACTACTGTCATTTCATCCCCAGTTTTTCAGAACTTAGTGAGCCTTTGGTTCAGCTGCTCAGGAATGCCCTCTTTGAATGAAAAGATAGTTAACAACAGTCATTCAAGGCTTTGAAGGCCAAAATCAAAGCGGCTCCTATCCTGGTCTGCCCAGACTACAAAAAGGAGTTTATATTATACACTGATGCCAGTGGAGTTGCTGTGGGCGCAATCCAAGCCCAGATGGACAATGAAGGCATATATAGACCAGTGACCTACTCCTCTTGTGTGCTTGATAAGCACAAGAAAAAATAAATAGTGTTACCAAGAAGGAATGTTTGGTAGTGTTACACGCTTTTAAACAGTTCTAACACTATATCTATAAGGCTCATTTTATTATAGTCACTGACCACTTCTCAATCAAGTGGCTACAGCAATTAAAGGAGCCTGAAGGTCAATTGGCTCTATGGGCCTTACACCTGTAGGGATGTGACTTCACAGCGGTACACAGACCTGGTGCTCAACATTAGAAACACTGATGGGCTATCCAGGATGGCTATACTGGCTATCCACCCTGTGGATGCTCATTGCTTGTACAAATTGATAGGCTACCCTGACGCTTGGGCTACTGAACCTGAAGAGATACATCTTGCTCTACAATCTCTGTCAAAGGACACCAAAATCCAAGATGGACAACTATTCAAAAAGTTTAAAAACATATTCCTAACTTACACCTGCCCTAGCATGAGGATTGTCATTGTCCTTCAGGCCCACATTAATACTGGGCATGGAGGCCTTGCTAAGACTCATGACTGGCTAAGCAAAAACTTCTACTGGGAAAACATGTAGCTCCTTATCCCTGATGCACTTCTCATCCTGCCACACCTGTCATCTCCAGTGCCTGCTCCCTTTTCAGCATGAGCTTAAGCTCATTCCTCCAAGACATGTATTTCACACTGTAAGCATTGATGCTGTTGGTTCCCTACCTTGTTCTTGTTCTGGGTGTCATTTCATCTTGGTAGCAGTAGATCACTTTAGCAAATGGGTTGAAGCCAGGCCTATGAAAGATATTAATGCCAAGACTACAGCTAACATCCTTCTGCAGGATATCTTCTATTGACACAGGTGTCCCCAGATGTTACTCTCTTACAACAGAACCAAATTAAATGCCAGGATTATCATGTTCATTGTTAAAGCAATGAGCACTCACTAATCTTGCTCTGTCCCTTATAATCCTTAAACTAATGGGAAAGTTGAGCATGCAAATTATTCCCTTGTATTAATTATGAGGAAGCTTACCCTCTCAGATGTGGCTAACTGGGATATGTTCCTCCCCACTTCCCTATTTGTGTACTGCCTGAGCAAACACTGGGCAACTGAAACAATCCCCTTTTTCCATGCTCTATGGGTGTGAGGCTACTACCCCCATAATCTTGGGTTCTCCATTGATTGAGTATGATGCCATGGCTAATCCCAAAACCCATGTAAAAGAGCTGACTAACCACATCATTGAAATCTAAGCAACTGCCCACTTGACTATCATATAAGGTCAAGTGTTTAGAGCTATTGCCCTCCAATGTGTCTAGAGCTTCCCTTCCTGAATTCCAAGTGGGTGACCTGGTCTTCTACTTTCAGAACTGCATTGGTTGCAGAGCTCTCAAGCTGGATTCCCTCTGGGTACAGACCTTGTGAAGTCACCTACAAGAAGAGCAACAAGAACACTATCAAGCTGCTGTCATCTGGCTGTCTCTTTTGCCCGTGTCCATGTCAAGTTTCTCCGCAAATATCTACTCCCTGTAACCAATCTTGAGGGGGTTATAACATAAATTGCACCATTCATGCTATTTTGATATGGCCTTCAAATATTGATGCACACAAAGACTTGGTTGGTTTTGCTTTTGATTTTGGCAATTATTCACCTTCCTTAAATAGGTCAACATCAATATTCACCCATTCTGGATTATCCTACCTGTGCCTGAATGATCCTGGTACAAGTTCAACTTGGGATGATCTCATCAGCCACCCTGTCTACCTAGTGAATGATCAGTGTGCCCAGTCTATTATTTAAGTAGAAGCATTTCTCCTAATAAAGACAAGTTTATCCAAATTTGTGTTGGCTTTTATAATTTTCAAGCCTTTTTATTTCCTTTTTGCCAAAAAACTCTTCTTCTTGCATCCCAGGAAATTAAGGTATGTGCCCTTAATTTTGCCCTGAAGGCTAAGCAAAGGCTAGATTCAAACCTCAAACCTTTTGTAACAAATATTTCCTGCCGTGTCCTCTTGGATGTTGTCCCCAAGAGCCAAACACAACAAGGCCAAATTGGGGAGACAGCTTCAGCATCTTGGCACCAGTGGTTGTGTAGCAAAAGATTGAGGTGAAAATTGTCAGTAAGCAAATGATTTGTAGGTCCAAATTGGAAGAAGAAATCAGGGACGCTGGCATATAAAGGGAGGGCCAAGGAGCAGCCAAGCAATCAAGGGCCACCTCAACTATTACAGATGCCAATTTCTCAAGGATGAGGGTAAACAGCACCATATGAGCAAGCATTTTTTTGGAAAGCTTTCTTTATTTGATGATAATTAAACTAACTAGAAACAAGTCTCTAGTGTGAAATGGGGAACATTTTAAGCAGTTTAGGATGGGGGTAGGGGGCTTCAACAGCACCTGATTGGCTGGCAAGAATATCTTTAGCAGTTTGGGGATCTTCTTTTGAATTTGAACTTGATGACATCAGAATTTGGAAAGGTTTGGCAACCAGGGGGTCAAGCACTACCATCTCCAATTAAGGTATAACATATAATTTTCTTGTCATAATTAATTGGCATAAAACAGAGCAAATCCAGATTTTTTGAGGGGGAATTAGGCAAATCCTGCTCTCATCTGCATTTTGTAAAGCACAACATTTAAATTGATTAACATAATTAAAGGGTTATCAGCTTTTTGTCACTGGTTCTGAGTTCTGTGTGGGCGTGTTATTCCTTTCATTTGTCTTTCTACCGTAAAAGACAAGGTCTGGGCTATAAATACTGACAAGAGCAAACTACAACCAGAGAAAGTATCCCCCATAATTGTTCTAAAGGTAAATGATAACAATACTTACCTGGTGTCGAGGATCTGGATGTACAAGCATTCTGGCTACCGCCAACCTACTCAACATCCAGTCATTGCCCAATTTGAGTGCCCTTCCAATATACCGTTTGACATAACAGGAATGGCAACCAAGTAATATCACATGACTGTCCAAGTATCCAGTGGCTTAAACCCATCCCGCACATGACCAACCCCTAGGTTCGATCCAACTAAGCCTCCGCCACAGCCAAGTCTATATAAGTCTAAAGTATTACCCATTAAAAGATACTTCTCTTCTTTCCTAATTCCATATTTGAAGCTTCCCCAAAAGGCGCACCTTATCACTGGTACTGGGCTTGGGCAAAATAAAACAAGGCAAAGTCCTGCACCAAGACAGACTCTGCCCATGCAAGGCCTATCAAAAGCAGCGCAAGAATATCATCCCAGAAACTGAACAGCAGCTGGTGGATTATGGAGCACACACCCCTGACAACCTGCCAGAAGACCTTCCCACTTAGGAGGCCAGCCTTCAGCTGGGGGATGTTTTGAAACTGCGGGGTTGACCCTCGGCAAGATTCTGCACAAGAGGATATGCAACCCCCAAACTGACTTCCCCATGACCTGTAGCCAAATGTGGAAGTCAACTCAAATGAATAAATCCAGCAACAAGAACCAGTGATGATCCCAGCTTGGTGGACAGCTCAATTTGGCGCTTCACGTATTACAAGGATCACACCACCCCTGGCCTGATCCAACTGATTGATCATTACAATCTTGTTCCTCTTATCATGATTCACCCCAAATATATATTTCCAATATCTCAATAAAGATGATTATCTAGTTCTCAATCATTTCCCCCTTGTAACTCTGCTGTCACAGCACAGTTGTGATACATTTTTAAAATTTTGAGTGCTGAAACTAGCTTATATCTACTCAATTGATTAAACTGCATTAATCATCCAATAATCTATGATTGCTGGGATGCTTTGATGAATATGTACTTTTAAAAAACTTAATCTTAAATTAGAATAGTGAGATCTAATGCTTTGAATACAATAGCCTGATAGACTTTTTAAGAGGCTATTTACTATCAAAATAATTAAAGTTGGCTTAACATCAAAAGTAAAACAGGTTATTTTATTGACCTGATTGTATCATCAATCTATTTTTAGGTTGATGTAACAGCGTAAAGATTCAGGGTTTTGTAGAGTGGCAGCAGAAATCGATTCTAAAGGTGCACCATTTACGAGCTTCTTTACAGCTACTTCTACCTTTTTCCCATTGACAGTGTGCTGATGATTAGTAGAAAATATGGAAGTGGCTTACTGGAATATCTTCTACTTGCAAAATACGTGCTGGGACATGACGAGGTGAAAGAAGTTCTTTGATACGCAGCTTGATGTTGGAAACCAAATCCTCAGTAAGTGAAAAGCCTGGCTTAAGCTTCAAAAATAGCAAGACTCTTTCATCATCGGGGATTTTTTGTCCCACCTGGGAATTTTTAAGCAGAATAGACTATTGCATCTTACCACAACGCTGTCTTCAATCTCCTCAAACCCTTCAACTAGAAAACGGTTAGAAACAGTATGGCAAGATCGTTACTTGTGTTATAAATCTCAGCAGATCCAAACCGCACTCCAGAAGGATTAAGAGTTCCATCACTAAAGGAGTTGGGAAACTATAAAATATAGGTATACCTTCTTCCAAGCATAACAACACCGCCAGTTTTAGAGTTTATGGACACAAAGTCTCCGTGGTACCATACACCTATACTAGATTAGATGAGACCACAAAACAGGTACCTGGGAAGGTGTCGAAATAAGCTCCGCGATATTTGGAACCATCTTTGTCATTCCAGAACATAGCTGGCATGCATGGGAAGGGACGTGTACATACAAGATCTCCACTTTGATCAAAAACTGGCTGGCAGCTGTCATTCCAGCTAGCAATAGCCATTCCTAGGCATCGACATTGGATTTCGCCACGATAGACGGGCAGTGCGGTGTTGTGCCCAGCAAATAAAGAGCATATGTCAGTTCCACCTGCATGTTAGTTGAGCTAGTAGGCAATTGTACCTGTTATAGAACCTAAACAGATATCATTCTTGATAGAAGAATAAACAAAATCAAAGCTCTCTGGTTTGAGAGGCGACCCTGTTGAATAAAGAGAATGCAGTGTCGTTAAGCGAAGTTTTTCATCTAAAGATTGAGTAATTAACTGTAAGGGTTACTTGGTTTAACGCCAGCCTCTTCAACAGCTTGGATGTATTTAGCTGAAGTCCCAAAGGCTGTAATACTGAAGTATTAGAACAACCCAAAACTCACACTTACTTAAGCTCATCTACTAGCTCAAACAAGGCTAGCGGAGAAGGCTTGAATGGAGAGCCATCATACAGTACGATTGTGGCCCCAATTGAAAGTACAGAGACAAGCCAGTTCCACATCATCCATCCAGTCTAAAATGCATTCAGCATATGTCGTCTTGTTTTATTACTGTAGTATATTGGAATACAACGTCTTTTTCAGAAAGATTGCCATGGATGATGTGCTCTTTCTTATGCTGAATAAGCATTCCCTATTAAGTGAAACATAAATATCGATTTTTGCATACAAAGTTTACTCCTGCAGTGTGAACGAGACACTTGGGCTTTCCTAAACATTAGTTCACGTTTCCAGTTTAAAGAATACCTGTGGTTCCAGAGGAGAACAAAATATAGAGTGGGTGATCGAAAGGGAGCTGAGCAAACGAAAGAGGAAGACAGTCAGAAGTAGAAATGAAAGTCTCGTGATCCATTCTGAACATTAGCTTCATTATTGTCAAGGAGACTCACGCAAGAGAAGAAAAGGATAGATCCATTGAATGACTAGGAATGAAGGGAAATACTACCACCCTCTTCAATGAAGAAAGCCCTATAAAGGTAAATACTAAAACTAATTCAATGACTAACCTTGAACAACTGAGCTAAGTTTAGAGAGATGGTCGTGTAGTCTTCCATTGTATGCTATGGCATTTATAGAGAATAAAACCTTTGGTTCAATTTGACTGAACCGATCGAGGACGCCCTGGAATTATTAGAAGTAGAAAAAAAGTAACTTACGTTTGTCCCAAAGTCAGGTGAGGTCGAGCTAAACATAAGCACGTATTAACAAAAAAGATTACCTCCAAATGGCACCGATACTGGCCGAAGCCAACATGGCAACTATTGCTTCTGGACAATTTGGCATATATCCTGCAACCCGATCACCTTCCTGAACACCTACAGCACGTAAAGCCCCTGCCATCGCTTCCACTCGAGAATACAATTCTTGATATGTTATGGCCTGGATGCGAGGCTGGAGATTAAACTCGGAGTGCTCTCCAGTGGCATAAATAGCCACCTTCTCTGAGCTCCGGCACCAGAGAAGATTCTCTGCAAAGTTGAGCCTAGCGCCTTTAAACCATGTGGGTAGTTCTGAGATTGATGCATTTTCATCTACGACATCCCCTTCCCAGCTTTGGCTGCTAATGATTTTTGTATATTCCCATACTGCAGCCCAGAAATCACTTATTGAAGTGATGGACCAATCATAGAGCTCGGGATAGCTTCCTATCTCAAAATTAGTACACATCAAAGGAATGCCAAACAATTACACGCTCATTTGTTGTTAAAAGGTAATTTTCACCTTAAAAAGAATAGTTTATTTGCATAAAAATTACAGGCCTGTCCGATAGTTTAACTTTTGATTTAGATGTTTTGAAAAATAAAAAAGCGGAAAAAAAAAAGACATCTCAATGAAAAAAGCAAAATTAGATGAATTGATATTCAAAAACTCATCTTACCTAGATTTAGTGAGTACCGCTGGTTAATCCAAGAGCGGAATAGCTCCATCTGGGAACTAGCCTTGTCGCTGGGTGTCCACTTGACCATGGGAGAGTCAGGATTGCTGCAGTTGGACACTGCTTCTTTAGTATAAAACGAACCCATATCGCACAATGACACCAAGGTAGGCTTCTGGGTTTACAAGTCAAAATATTGAGTTTATATTGATACTGACTCAAAACACACGTGTTGATTAACATTCAATGTATCACTTGGTTTAGGAATTATATTGATTTTGGACTTCGTAGTCACATCGTAGGGTGGTGGACTGTTGTGGTGTGATCATTGATAACTGCTATATTTGATCAACTTAATCTCCCAAATTTCAGATTTGCCGTTACAGATCAATCATGTGTACCACATCTAATCTCACGAAATTCTTCATATTTCCTTATAAATCCCCATACTCTTTAGGCTATAGAAAGCCATGGTTCCCCAACAAATCACATGTGCTTATTATTAATTCTTTGGTTTCCATTCATTCTTGCCCATCCTGGTATATTCCAGTTAATCCAAGAAAACACAAGCTGAAATAGAGAGAGGAGTCTTTAACAAAAGATCAAAATTTAAGCCTGCCTTATCTATCTTACATGCTTTATTATTGCAACATAATACTGGTGATCCTGCCAGGGATTTGATAATTATGCCAAATCCTTCTAACCAAGATCCAGAAGGCTCACGCTTACCCCGCAGACATGTCACATCAAGTGGCATCCCAGAACATCCCATTCTTCACAGGCACAGACCTACAACCCTGGATCAACCATTTCAAACTATTCTGCAGACAATTCCACATACCAGAAAGTGAGTGTGTAGAAGAAGTGCAATATAACCTGAATAGCCTAGTTACTACATGGCACAATGCTCTCAAGCCCCATATCACTTGGACTGGACAGAAAACCTGGCCTATGATCAATTTGAAGAAGGAGGATTAGAAGCTGGCATATCATTGTCAAAGTCCCTACACCAAGCCAACTTTAGATGTACTGATGAGTATGCAGAAGAACTGGCTACCTTAATCAACCAGGACCAAGATATGACTATGGCCCAGTAGAACATTATGAAGGAAAATGGATTAGACAAACTTTCAAGGAGCCCCACTTGTAAGATCTTGCCCAGTAAGGTGCAAGATTATATAATATACTGTGTAAAGCATTTGGGTTTAGATTTAAAAGGTAAAGGAAAGTGGGTACTGTTTGCAAAAGGACATTTAGGAGGCCTGCTAAAAACTTATGATTTGACACAAAAGGTGTCATTGAGTTCACTAAACCCAAACAAACCATATAAAACAATATATCAAATAAAGATTTATTTGTAACTAAAGGGATATCTACATCAGGATATTCCCCATGAGAGTATCCTAACATAAAAGTAGAGAGGTTATCCCTCATATAAAAAAATGATGACAACAAGCCAATTGCTTGTTGTCAATCTATCTCCATCCAAATTATACTAAATATTTAACTCTAATAAAATCTGAAAGCAAATTGAGACCTAACAAATGTGTAATTTACTATAAACCTAAACCTAAACTTAACAAAGATGAGAT